>VCCN01002362.1:353769-366885 GCA_006491835.1 Architeuthis dux
CAAGGCCACACGTATGGGACACCCAGTGAGGATCAAATTCATTACTCAGTAGTCATAATCAGCTTGCACCGCACATGTATATAAACAGACTCTTTTTTTAATAAGAACCTATGAAGATCGAACTCACTATTAATCGTCTAGCAAACTAGGTTGCTAACCATTGCTCCACGTGAGGCATCCGACTCAGCTAAACTCACCATGGAGTAGTGGTTAGCAAACTAGTCTCGTAAACCATTATTACTGTAGTGAGTTCGGTCCTCACTGGGCGCTCTACACTTCTTGCCTTGTTCCAGAATAAATCATTTCAGAAAGACACGTACGAATAAAGGAATCAATTGTCTACGTTTCCCATTGCGTTGTCCTTAGAACAGCACTACTCAAACTATCTGATCTCGCGGGCCGGTAAGTTTTTTTTTTCTCCATTGTGTCAGGGACCAGTGGCACATTTATACCAAATTATTATGCGTACATGATCAGTAAAATATTAATTCGTAATTTATCGGAAAAAATATATTAAAAGTATATGTTTTTAAAATGTCTACAACATTGCGAAATAAATAAAAAATAATTTGAAAAATAAGCAAACTTTCTAGCAAAAAAGTTAAAAGCATATGTTGATAAGTAATAAAATGACAAATTATGATACTTAAAGTAATTTTTTCTAAGTCTAGGAGAGCCACGTCATTTTTGTGTTATAGGAGCTTTATATGGTTTCTCAATTGTAAAATAATGCCCAAGTGTGGCCAAGTACGTCATCCAGTAATATATACTTTAAGCGTCATTAAAGATGTGAAAACGAGCCATGGGCGTCCGCTGGGGTGAAACGTCCCCCCACCCGCCTGGATCAGGCCTTCTCATCTAGGGTGAGGGGGTTTGAACATTGGAACCTTATAGGATAATGATGCTGTACAATTGTTTTATGTAACCTTAACTTAACCCACTGTGACACCGGTGTCACATACAATTTAATTTATCTGCACAGTATCTTATATAATGTTATATTTTATCCTTCATTTCAACTCTTAATTTAAGTGTACCAAGTGACATCTAATGAACATCCTGGTGCAGTCACGTGACTGTGTGTCAATTTGCCTACCCACACAATGTTCCTTCAAGTAGAAATGGGTTTTAATGTACCCATATAAAAAGGTGGTATTACTCTTCGCTGGTAATAGGGTTGTCGCTAAGATATATTCCGAATATATCCTCCCCACCGGCCGGAAAAGTGGCAGCGGACGCCCATGCCGACAGCCTACGGGTTCGCATACCGGCACCGGTTCGCGTACCACAACTTTGAGAAGCACGGCTTTAGAATATTCCCGCAGACAGCGTACAATTATCCGACGCAAAGGTGAAACGTTAAGTGCCAAGAAATCTCTTCGACGCCCAGTGAAAACAATCGTTTGCACTCTCTGCTGCCATTTTTTTTATTTCCCGCGACGTTTGCTGCTGCTGCTGATGCTAGAACCCACCCCTTCTCCACCACTGCTCGACTACTTCCCGGTATGCAGAGATCGAGAATAATTACTGGGGCACTCACCGTTCAGGTGATGGTACCCCGTGTTTCCACAGCACTTAATGCCACCGTTGCCCATTACAACCTGCTTCATCGTTATTCGCCACCCGACACCCGTATCATCTCACCCATCTTTAAAAGCCTAATAATGCTAATATCAGTGACGCTAGCTGCAGTATTAGGGGTGGGGTAGTTGGCAAAAGCAGCTGTTTGATCAAGTGATGACATCCGGGTTGATAGATATAGGATGACAAAATTAGGGGTAGGCACTAAAATAGTACAGACAAATACAAAAAACAATCTGGGTAGATCAGTGTTTAGTTTGCTCACTAAAGAGAGATACCTGGTGCCGAGTCGGTGACACCCTGCACCAGATATTTGTTAGTATTGTAATACCAATCATTATTCAGTGCTCTACTTTTGTGGACATGTGCCAGATTCAACTAAGTTTAGTACATACCATGGACACATGCCTTAGAACTATGGATAACAATCTGGTTTCTCAGATCAATTCTCATGTATCGAGTTCGATACTCACTGGGTTCCCCACTATTTTAGCAGAGGTAGTTAGGTATCTTCCACCGAGGGCACTGGTCAGTGTTCGAGCCAAAGTGAAAAGCCAGGATTTTCAAGGCAGACCTGTCCTCTCCATTTGGAGGACTGGCGCGGCTGGTCTTCCCAAATAAACAGCTTCCCTTTTTCTTTGCTCAGCACAGAGAAAAATGAGAGGAAGGTATGCAGTGTAGAAAGATTGTGTTCCGCCGATCTTCTCTGTAGGCGAGAGCTTTCCTGCTTTGAGAATCAGAATTCAAAATCCTAGCTTTTATCTTGGGCCCGAATACAGAGCACTAACACCGACTCACCCACCAAGCTGGCCAATCATAAATAGATCGATTATCGTTAGATTTTATCTAAAGGTGTGAATCGTAATGGAATACGTGGTGCTAATTATGAAGCGATACAACACCTAATCGTTTTTGCTGTGGAAAATAAAATTTACCAGATAGTATCTCTCTATTGCACCAAGCAGAGTAAGGTCGGGAGTACATCCTAAAGTGTGCGGCAATGATCGAGGCATTCAGGAATTTTAGGGTAACTAGCCACACCAGAAAAGACCTTGAGATCTGGAGATCTGCCTACCAAATAGTATCTCTAACCAATTGCACTAACCACCCTGAATCTGCGGCAAAGATCGAGGCATTCAGAAATTAAGTATATGTATAATTTTATGCGGAGATTTTTCATGTCTTTTCTCGCCATTAAATTATTTATCCAAAATACCGTCTGCCGCTGGTAGAATTTTAAATAGGTATGATTTCATCCAAAAGCCGCGATATGAGATCTGTATAAATGGGGTCATATTTTGTGACTTGCTCAATGAATGTGACTAGCTATGTTAGTTTAGGCCAGGTTATGACCAACACTTCCCATTCACAGCTAATGTTGTCATCTACCACTAATTTCTTCTATGTGTAAAAATATTAGAAATAAATATAAATTATGGTATACAAAATGTTTATTCAACATTAATGAGGTATTTCTTATGAGAGATATATTTCTAGGAGACTGGGTCAGCGAATGTGACCTGCTCAGTTAATAGGTAGCTTGACAACCATTCTGTGGGGTGGTTGACAAAAGAAGCTGCTTGATCAAGTGATTTCATCCGGGTTGATCGATATAGGATGACAAAATTAAGGGTAGGCACTAAAATAGTGCAGACAAATATAAAAAATAATCTGGGTAGATCAGTGGTTAGTTTGCTCACTAAAGAGAGATACCTGGTGACACCCTGCACCAGATATTCGTTAATATTGTAATACCAATCATTATTCGGTGCTCTACTTCTCTGGCCATGCGTGGCTTAGCTTAGTACGATGTACCATGCCAAATGCAATCAAATGAGTGTCAGAAGATTATGTTGCACGAATTTGTCAAGTAAGGGTCTACTTCGAAAATCATCATTCAAAATCCTGACTTTTGACAAGCATCATTTCCCTTCCTTCGGTAGTTGGTCCTATGCCACATTTTCATATAAATAGCATAAAATGCCAAAGAGTAACAGTAAAGTAAAAGTAATAACGCAGTAAAATAGCCATTAGTCCGAGTATCATTTTCAGTTGTGGTCGTCCACTTCTGCTTTATGATTTCATCTTAAGAGGTTCAACATATCATTGAAACACCGCTCAGTTTCAAATATCCATGTGAACATGCCGACTAAGTTATTTGTTCGTTTAGCTTTCAGTCCTCCATCCTGTGCATGCCCCCCCCCCTCGCCCCGCACAAAAAAAAACTCAAGCTGAGCTAAAATCCTTCAGTGGCTTCGCGTTACATGGCCGACAACGTCGAAGTCTAAGGAAATATGGATTGCTGTTAGAACAAGTTCTCGATAGGCTGCACCACCCCCATTGCACTTAAAGGAATAGGATCAGGTTCATTGCCTGATGCCTGGGGCGTCCCAAAGGGAAGTACTGAGGGAACTAGACAATTTCTGTCTCTACCCACATGTACGCGTGTGGGTCCCCACACTAAACTTGATCTTGTGTCACATTCTGCCCCATTTGGCAGATAAATACCTACTAATCAAATCTTAGTTCGGTACAAGGCCCAATGAAAGGAACTAAGAGCGGGTGGTTGTATTACACAAATCTTTCAAATAGAGTGGGCAGGTTTATTTTCTCAGAAAATCAGCATTCGAAACTCTGACTAAACTTGGGCTCTGGTACTGGCGAGAAACACGCAACTGTTTCAACCACTAGGCAGGCTAAATATTACTTACTAAGCTGTCCCAAGGCCACGTTAGTGGAGCACCCAGTTAGGATCGAAATCACTACACTACCTGCAAAATCAGCTTGCTAACCATCAATCGGCACCCGTTAGGACTAAGCTACTTATACAATGAACAGTGTAATTTTTTTTCTGTTTCTCTGTCCGTAACAATGGACTATTCCACTTAAAGGTAACAATTTTGCTGTTAGAAATATCTCCTACCAACCATTTGAAACAATGGACTCTTCCATTAAAACGAGTTCAGTACTTTCTTTTAAAATAATCTCATAGAAATTCAAACATATCCGCGATTGGGATTAACGAGTTCTTTACAATTACTAAGCTTAGCTTAGTACGGCACCAGACTAAATAAGGCGAATTTCTTTTTAAAACTCTAAGTTGATGAAGGTCTGTCTGCTTTGAAAAGCAGCATTCAAATTGATTTTACCTGGCTCGAACACCAACCTCTATCACCGGTGAGAAATACGTAACTATTTCAATCACAAGTCGGCACAACCTAGTTGCTATTTACAAAGATAGCTTAGTTTTGATACAAGGCTACACGTATAGAGCAGCCTGTGAGAATCGAACTCACTATTCAGTAGTAATGATCTACAAGACTAGCTAACCATTACATCACAATAGAGCGCCAACCTAGTTAGTACTCAGATGGGTGACAGCTCAGAAACACCAGGTACTGTAAACAACTCGCGGCTTTGAGCAAAACCAAGTTGAGATTAGTAAGTAACTAGTTAGCCGGCACAAAGCTACAGTACTGGGGCACCTAGCGAGAGAAGTGCAAATTGGATACAAACCAAAAATGTTGAACTTAGAAAGGTAGGTGATTTTTTTTCTTCAATTTTAATTTGTAACCGGAAGTTGTATAATAATGGCATTATTTTGGAAACAATATATGTATTTAAAAAAGGCAACGAAAATATCACAAGTAACTGTGGTACATTAACCCCCCCCCCCCTGTGAATTGAGATACCGTATTTGACGGTATATAACCTCACTTCTTTTCCATTAAAAATGGCTCAAAAGGTAAACGTAACTTTTGTTGTCCAGCCCCACATTGGATAGAAATGGGTGATAAATGAGGAATTCTGGGAAACTCGTTTTTTCTTAATATTCACTGCTGAAATAAGGGATGGGTGTTATAGGCTATCAAATACGGTAAGTTTTATTACAGGTAAAATATTAGTTTATTCATGCAGCAAATATAACCTTATTTAAAATTCTTGAATTTTACATACCTTAGTGTTCACGAGACAACTGACGCATAGTATAATTTTATTTTAAAACCTATAACTAACCCCAATCTGCAGTTTGGAACCGGCATACATTGTCATGCCAAAATAAATGGCGGTTTAGTAATGATATCAAGTACTCCAGTCTATTTCATAATGGACATTAAAATACTGGATTTTCAAGATATTTATACATTACAGAAGGTATGTAAAGGATTAAGAGCAGTATAAGTTATTTATCTTTTTATTAGATGAAGTATTGTAAATCATTATTACTATTATTTTTATACTACTTAAACAGTACTATAAAAAATAATAGTAATAATGATTTACAATACTTCATCTAATAAAAATAAATAACTTATATTGCTCTTAATCCTTTACATACCTTCTGTAATGTATACCTTTATCTCCAATTTGTGTTGCATTTTTATCGTAAGTATACTCCGGCCGGTTTCCATTGGGCAGTAAAAAAATAAACAATTAAACACAATGGAACGCAATAAAGAATAATCTTCCGGTAAGAATGTATTTCAAAACGAATAATCAAGTAAAATGTGGTTTGTTCATGAATAACATTGATACTTTACTAGCTGGACCCGTAGAAATTCCACGGGTGTTGACAGCTAAAACATTATTATTCTCAAGTATATATTTTTGTTAAAGTAATTTATTACCTATGGAATGTATCTATATTAATTAAAATAACACGCAAAGGAAACTAATATATCTGTTATTATTATTATTGATTACTTTGCTATTCCTGTGGTCCATAACTATTATAACTTAATTTTTAGGCTTCAGGCTTGTGAATTAGGAGGTATATAGTGAAGGTTGAGTCTGTTTTGTTTCCATTCTTAGCCTTATTCATTGTACAAGGGTGTGGAGGGAGGAGATGAAATATGAGGAGAATGAATAATAATCAGCGTAACGGTCGTATATACAAACAAGCAGAATAATAGTGTTGTCTAACGAAAATCAACCTTCAAGGAGATGTAGAAAACAATGTCAAAACAATTTAATGATTGTCTCAATGTAATAGCTCAGACATGGAGACTGGTCCAGTAAAACCGACATTCACCAAGCTTAGTCTGGCACAAGGCTACAACTGTGGAGCACTTAATGATCAAACTCACTTCAGTTGTCATAGTCGACTAAAATAATTTGCTAGCCATTGTATCACGGCGAGGTTCCTAAAGATATTTACTGGGCTTAGTCTAGGTCACATGTGTGGGGCATGTCGTAAGGATAGATCTCCTCAATTTAGTAATGACATGCAATACTAATTTGCGCACCATTCCTCCATAGTGAAGTGCTGTGGTCCAGTATTACGTTTGTATGATATAAACCCATGAGAATTCGAGAGTAAAAGTGATACACATAGTTGTGCTTGTATCTCGCCTCTGTTAAAGTTATTTACTTCAAAATCTTTTTTTTTCTGTGTCACGTATTTGTCGTATTTATTCTTGAAGTTATTTACTGTTTTCGTTGTGAATATATTTGGGTGGTGCTGTACTAGTGAGTTCTAGTTTTCTTCTTTTGCAGTGTTCTTTATAGATTTTGTTGTTTCTTTTGTTCATTGTAAAGAACTTGTTTGCTATAACTAAGCTGTAACTTTTATAGTTTTGAATGTTTGGGTTGCGCCACCTTCCACCCTACTACTTTTATTTTACTTTTGGATTTTTGCACTTTGTTTATATTAGATTTGATATCTGCTTAGTTAATATTTTGTTATGACTGACCGAGTGCCCTACAACAACAAACGTGATAATTTAAGACACTAAACTACGAGCCAATTTTAAAATAAAACTAATTTCGCACACACGTACGCAAACAGTCGACTCGGAACTCCACCATTTATTGTTTGGCTGTTCTCAGTCTCAGTGGTTCGCAACTAGCCATGTCCCGTCTTTGGGTGAGACAGGATCGATTCACTAATGCCAAGTTCCTGGGGATCCGTCTTTTAGACAGCACCTTGCACTAAATGGGTAGGGTTAGAGGGCACGCCCTGACACCTGCGATGGAATATACATTTCTTTACACCCACCCACGTTAAAAAGGGTCTTGCGCCGCACCCCATCTCTATGCGAGGATGTGTAAATAACCTCGCATTCAAACAGTCGGCTTAGAACTCCATTTATTAAGTTGGCTGTTTTGAGTCCCGAAGTTGCGCCAAACGGCCTGGTCTCTTTTTCAGACGTGACGAGCAAAATTCTCTGTGGTCAGGTTTCTGGGGATCCGTCTCCCCGGCAACACCCCCCATTGCATTAAAGAGGTAGGGTTAAAGAGCATATCCTACCGCCTGCTGCCATAGCCAGTGAAACCGGGAATTTGTTGTCACTACACACATACAAGTGTAGGTGGGTCCTCGCGATAAATGTTGACCATGTGTCGCAGTAGACGATTAAATGCTTTCGTAAGCAAACGGTAAACTGATAAAAACAAGAATGCAATAAGTTAAAATTCTTGTGACTTGATAAAATAGAAGCAGAAATTTTGTCTAAATTCTCGAGGAAATTGCAATATCGTATCTTTATATTTGAAAGTGTACGACAACGACTCTGTCCGATTAAATTAGTGCCGTTTTTAATCTTCAGTGGGTCTACATTTGACTTAGCCTCTGTACATGTGTATGTCATTAACTTTTGCTATGCATTTCCTGTAGCTGTAAATTCAGAAGTACGAGAACGTGTCAACTCTGTTGAAGAGCTCCGCCCATAAGCGTCTTTCTCTGTTGGCAACAATTAGGAGAAAAGCAGGCAAATAATCCCAATAGCGACTAATGCAAAAGACGGATTTAGTCGTCAGGAACATGATGTCATCACAGCAACATATGTTATAATATGGAAAGCTACTATGATCAAGATAACCACTCTTCGTTGTAGACTTGGTGGCTGAAATAGTTACAGGTATACCCCGCTCTTTGAAAGTTCAAATGAGATAATGATTAAAGTTACATAAACTAAGGTGACTTAAATTGTCAAACAGGTATGGAATAGTCTAATCGTCTACTTTATCTCGGACCCAGAAGTCAGAACTTGATAGTTTCTTAGATTTCTTTTCTTTTATGGATTATTTTCCCGTTCATATAAAAATATTAACAAAATCAACGACGCATTTTGTTTGTTAATCAAATATTGATCATTAGCAAGCATGGTTGTCTGAGTTACTTTGATATTATATGAATTAAAAGGATTGTCTTTGTAGGGTGCATGGGCGTCTGCTGGGGGGAGGGGGAAAACGGGCCTTCTCACCTAGGGTGGAGGGGTTTGAAAGTTGGAACCTTATAGTCAATAAAGGATAATGGTGCTGTACAATTGTTTTATGTAACCCCAACTTAAAATATCCATATAAAAAAAAAAACGGTATTATTTTCTTCGCTATTAACAGGCTTGCCGCTAAGATATATTCCAAATATATCCTTTTGACCCCCACCCTGGAAATATATCCTTTTTCAGCCCCCCCCCCCGGAAAAGTGGCAGTGGACGCCCATGATATGGTGGCCTTTCTGTTAGTAAAGACTCTTGACAAAGCCGGTAGTTTTTATTTTTGTTCGTACTTGTTTCAGTGAGAAACTTTATTGTTTTCGTGAATGAGCTGCTTAAAATGTAACAAGAATGCCTCGGGATTACACGCTTCGTGGTCCAGCATTAAGAAAACCTAAGTATTGAAACCATAACTGTAAACTTGATTGTTAACCATTATTAATTTTGTACTAGTATTTCTTCCATCTTAGTTTCAGTTGCTTTTCATCGCAACTAACCAAAACGTCATTCTACAGCTATTAGTAAACTGTACAGAGAATAAGCTGCGCAGTTTACTAATGGCCGTAGACTAACGATCATAGCTGCGATGAAAAGCAACTAATATTAAGATGAAAGAATTACTAATCAAAAATTAATAACGGTTGAAAATGCTTCATCTAATAAAAATTCAAGATAATCTAAACGTAAAAATAATAGGTAAATGTTACAAGGAAATGCTGAGACAACTTTGATATTTACCTAGCTTATCTTAGTGCGGCAGAGAGAAAGTTGCAGTGAGATTGTGTTGCGTCAATCTTCCAAGTGGAAAAGGGCCTGTCTTGAAAATCTTGTCTTTACCTAGACATGGACCTTTAACACCAATGTAACTCTCTCGATAAGTCTTAAGATTCGCTTAGTAGATTGGCGTTACACAATCTTCAAAACGAAGACGTAATGTGTTTTGAAAATCAGCATTTGAAATTCTGTTTTTTTTTATCTGGGATAGAACTTATCTCAGCCACGAAGCAGGCTGCATCTAAAAAAAATTACCAAACGCTGCTAAAATACATTGAATAGTTATTTACCTAGCTTAGTCTGACATAAGGCTACTATAGTAGGGAATGTGTGAGGATTGAACTCCCCTCAATCGCTAATAGTCTTCAGGTTAGCTTGTTCTAAGCTAGATGCCTTTATTTATTAAGCGTAATTTAGTCTGGCACAAAGTGACTGTAACGAAACACCCAGTGAGGATGGGACTCGCTTCCCTAGAGAATAGTTAACATAATGATGTTGCTAACCATTGAGCTACGGCATGCCCTTTTAATTGTTTTCATTACACTTCGACAGCATTAAACCATTAGCTGCGGAAGAGTAATAGTTATCCATTGCAAGATAAAAACCCTTGTTCATTGCAAGATAAAGACCTTGACACACAGAACTGAGTTGCCATCAACCACAACAAAACGGAAATTTTATTGAGTTGGCCATAGAACTGCAATGACGGAAATTCCCGTCATTCGCAGCTAATGGGTAAAATCAGTTTTAGAAATAATCTTTATTTACCGTGTTATTTTTCACACTGTGTGGTAATAGCTATATTTAGTTTAAGCTGTCCGACCTTCTTCAGGTGACGGTGTCCAGTGTAATCTTGTTATCCTCTATTTGAGCTTTTGTCTTGTCATGATAGAATTATTTTGCCCAGCTGGTCATTACGAAAGTGGTCTTCAACAGGAAGGTAAGTGCAGAGGGAACTGGAGAATTTGTATCGCCACCCACATGTGCGCGTTGTGGGGCCCCCACATTAAACCTGACCTTATGTTGAATTCGCCCTCGTGGGGAGGCGAATAAATATACCCTTCTCATAAAGAAATGGAATAGAACTGTTTGGGGAACCGGAATTCTACGAAATCGGTGTCTCGGAAAAGTTGTCGGTACAAGTCTGACTGCGGCGGGGGTGGGAGGTAACCTGCTGACGTCTTTAAATTATCTTTATCTCTTTTTGCCGTCAAAGTTTGATGAATGAGTCGAGAGTCCATCCCTCTCCCACTATCCGATGGAGTCAGTAGACTTGACAGTTTTGTTTGATGAAGTAAAAATTGCCCCTACACACATCCATAAGTGAACGGTTCAGGAACACCTTTGAGTACTGGAATGCCATGACGAATGTTATAGCCTTTATGTTATTTAACTGTGACATTTTGTACTTGAACACCCCCCCGAAACCTTTTGGGTAAAACTGACGCCCAAGCGAAAAAGAGAGTAGAAAGCGAAATCGAGGACAGATTAAACCATACACACACACACAACTGTATCTAATGGCATATAAGACCCCTCCTTATTTCAGTAGGGAATATTAACGTATTTCCCCGAATTCTTCACATTCATCACCAAGGTTGTTTTTTTTTCATTCCTCAAGTTCTGGCCAAGGTGAGGTTGGACAACGAAGGTTACGTTTACCTTCTGAACCATTCTTTTGCGGGTGGAGGGGTCTTATATGCAGTCAAATACGGTATGTCAGGACCGGCCTTAGGAATTGAGGGACTTAATTGGAAACATTGTTTGCGGGGCCCCAGGTTCACAGCCAACGTCTGTAGAATCATAGAGATATGAAGTGTATTATAGACTGTTATATTCTATGGTAGAATGGAAAGCAATCAGAATGTGAGCTTAAAAATACATGTGAGTTAATGGACCAAATGGCTTAAAGCCGGCCCTGCTGGAGGTTTTATTATGATGCGAGCAAGATTATTCGGTGTCGTTCAGGTTGAAATAGGCCTATTTATTCTTTTATTTTAACTTTTAATTCAACGACTAGCTGTTTTATGTAACTCATGATGCCACAGGTAGAATTTACTAAAGAACACGGTTGCATTTTAGCACCGTCAGCTTTTGAGCATGGTTTCCACTTTCATTATCGCTGCCCACTGACTTTACCTCTACAACGAATCAGCCGAGCTTTGCTTTATTTATTTTCTGTGCTGGCAAACTAAATATTTCTGGCGGTATTATTCGCCAACCAACAATGGCAGGTGACACGGGATCATTTTTTTAAACTCAAAATCGCATTTTATGGTGGGTCATCCAGAAATGTCCGGTTCCCTCGGTTATTGCTGCGGACACCGGGGCGTACCCCTGACTCTACCCCCTTAGTGCAGTTAGGAAGTGATGTCTGGGAGACTAATCCCTAGAAATTAGGCTTCAGTTAATTAGGCTTCAGTTAATTATGTGGTTTTCCAGCCCTGAAATGCCGGAAGTCGAAGTTCCTCAAGTTGCCTTTATAACCATTTAGAGACATAAAATGAGGTGATTTTTAATTTAAAATCAATATAAAAAAAATTAGGAAGTATTTTTTTTTACTTTATGAAACGAGTTGAATTTTTTATTAGATGGAGCATTCTAAATCATTATTAATTTTTGATAAGTATTTTTTCATTTTAATTTCAGTTGCTTTTCATAGCAACATTATTTCTGATCCGCGCTGTTTATTGATGGCTGTAGACTAAGAGTCCGAGATTGAACGCAACTAATATTAAGATGAAAAGAATACTTATCAAAAATTAATATTGTTTGACAAAACCTCATCAAATAAAAAAAATCTAGATAATACTAATACTATAAATACTACTAGTGCACGTAAAAACGTCAAATGTGGCGCCGAGCGATCGGGGATAAACGAAGAGCCGCAGGGCTCTCGTAGCTCAGAGGGTAAGAGCAGCTGTCACAGAAAGATAGGCTTTGCAAGTTTGATTCTCGCAGAGAGCTTATTCATCATTCAAGATCTGTGCTGTTTTCTGCTGACAGTCTGAATAGTTGCGATGAAAAGCAAGAAAACTGAGATGAAAGAAATACTAGTCAAAATGAATAATGGTTGACTGGTGAAACGAGCTGTATCAAAATAAACACTTATAATCGTACTTGTTGTTCTGTATATTAGCAACAGATGTTTTTCTTTTGAGAATTACAAGCCCATTTCACTGCAAGTTTCGAAGACAGTCATATATTAAGTATTTCTTTAAAACTCTAGTACTTTGGTCACCATCGTTTACCATCATCAAGGCAGTTAATTGCATTAGGGGTCAGATTTTGTCCTTTTAATCTACAATTGGGCAATTTACTGTTTGAATATGTTGAAGTGGATGAGGTCAGTTTTTTAAGTTGCAACGGAAATTGACGCTTTATAAATGACGTAGCGCAGAAGTTTACCAACATCGGAGTGGTTGATTCGACAGTTACAGCCTAATAGTGTTGCACTGATGTTAGCTAAAGTTAAAAAGGTTGTATTCATTAAAATCCTTGTCAACAGAAGGACAATTGCTGCCTCAATATAATATATATATAT
>VCCN01002362.1:394625-407564 GCA_006491835.1 Architeuthis dux
ATATTTATTTATATTTATATTATAAAGGTGTGCTGCATACCTTTATTTATATTTATTTACTTTACAGTCTTAACCGGTTTTTCGCTGGATACTTTTGCACGCACCTAATATAAATATAATTTCTTCTTTTTGTTTATGCATCTGTGTGACTATTATTTTTATTATTATTTGTAATTATCAGTTACTTGAAACTGCCTTATCTAAAAAGCTCTATCACATTGTGAATCTTTCTGTCGTGTTTGTTAACTGGTCTGACCTGCACTGTATTTGGTATACAACCAGGTCAACAGGTGGGATATTTTTTAATTTATATCCAGTCATGCAACTGAACATTTAAAGTCTTAAGAAGACCGTCCTAAGAAATTGTGTTGGTTTTTATTTTTTATTTTGGATTTTCTTGTTATGAGAAATGTAAAAGATATTTTAAAACTCGTAGCTTAGGTGCATATAGAGTAACAACTTATTTTTCTCTGTGGAATAAATATTTACAGTTTTACCCAGTGCTTGTGTTGTGGTTAGAGCATACATTAGTTATTACCGTTAACCTTTAAGATTAAGGACAGCACTTGAGAATAAGTGTGTATAAAACGAAACTGGAAAATAGTATAAAATTAATTAAAAATAATAAAAGATTCAATAAAATGAACAAAAAGGAAAAATATTGCGAAAGAAACTGATTTATATTTAACTGAAAAACATGAACAATTATGAGTACAACGGATTCTCAGTCTGTCCATATCTATTCCTATCTAGCTAGCTACAAGTTGCTACCCAAAGGTTCTAGGAATTTGAACATGAAAAAAATGACTTACCCTAACACCCAGTTTCCACCGTCTCCTTCGAAGTGGTCCCTGTTTGAATACTGGCTCACAAAGAGTAGCGGTAAAGGTCCGTACTACATTGGGTTCGCGCGCGCTGTTAAAACACCCGAAATCACTTCACCAGGAAATAAAGAACTTTATTTTCTGTCATTTCTTTCTCTTCTTTTGTGAGGAGGCTGTTTTGCGCTTTAAGTTCCCTGGACTTTTGTGAAACACTTAGCGCGCGTGCGTGCGTGTGTGTGCGTGCGCGAGAGTAAGTGCTAATGTGTGAGTGTGTGTATAAATAAGTGCTAGTGTACCGGAAAGAGTAGAACTACATAATATATAATAAACAGATGGTTGACTTATCTAAGTACCCCCCCCCCGTGTTACGAAAAACGACGGTTCTATACTGCAGACATTTCTCAGGAATACCGCTAACGAAAAGGGATTATCACAAAACATTGTATATAATAGTGGTAGGCAACCTACGGCCCGCGAAGCGATCTTTATCATCCCGTGAGCAACTATTGAGATACTATGCTTACTTTCTATGTTTTAAAGTGTCTTTGTGTGTTTTTGATTGAAATGATTTTTTAGCATGTGTTATTCATTGATTTGAGGCAAAATGTAACTAGATGTATTTAAATGGATAATTCCTGTATTTCAAGCCATTTATGGAATTTATTTGATCCACCGTCTACTCATTAATGCGTGATCCGGCCTGCAGAGGCAAAACGGTTACCGACTCCTAACGGAGTATATCTGTATTAATCCTGATTTTAAGTCAAAAGTGAAAGCTATAGAGGGGCAAGAACACGAGTACAGATTTGACAGCAATGTCGGAATTTCCAGATGTAATGGCAAACCAATTTGGTGCCATTAAAAATTACAAATATGGTCATAGACGGATAGGATATGTTCTAAATGTTAAAAGTATTTTACTTGAAGTTAAAGGAAGTTCAATTATACACCAACTAAAGAAATGGTCAAAGCATCTATTTCCACCCCTGGTATATAACAATAAACTCTCTTTTTATTGTCGCCTGACTGTACAGTAACGGTAATGTTATCGTTACTGTACAGGCGAAGGATACACGGAGCAGGAAAATAGAATAAATAGGTGCGAAGTGTGTAACTCTCACAGCTACTACAGTGGAGCAGGGAGATGAGAAGATTGTGTTACGCCAATTTTCTAAGCAGGGTCTTTCTGGCTTTTATTTGAGCTCGAACACCAACCACTGACACTAGTGCGAAGTATACAGATAGCTCACCCACCAAGCAGACCTACACAGATACGAACATTCATACTCACACGCGGGTGAGATCACCTTTTGATAGATAGCAATTTACGGACGCGAAGACAAATTATAATCGCAAATTAATCTCATTACGAAACAAATAATACAAACCTATATGTAGATGCTGGTCCCTGTCAAGGTTGAAAATGGGCGTGACAACTTTCTAAAGTTATTGCTGCCTGGGCTGTAGTAATTGGAGAGTAGCATACTCGGTTAATACATATACAGACATGATAATTATAAACTAATTTAATTAGTTGGGAACTTATATTTGCTCGGCGCCGGTGTGAACGACCGCTAAACGAGCGGCGTAAATGTAAATAAAGAAACAAACACCGTGCGGGGATCGAACCCGTGATTCAGGCTGTTCGTTTAGCAGCCGTTCACACCGGTGCCGAGCAAATATAGATTCCCAACTAATTAAATGTCTTTATAATTATCACATTCTGTCGAATATAAAAGTATCCATTATTTCATTTCATATACAGACCGTAAACAGTTTTTCCGTTCCCGATAATGACCAAAGGCAAACGCCCAGCTGAACATCCGAAAAACTAACAACTCTCTCAGTTTTTTCCTGGTTTTTATAACGACTGTTATATGGTAAGTATGGTTGAAAACGCCGATCACAAACCTATGGACAATATTTACACTCACTCGATTCACATATATTTTCTCTTGTATGTGAACAAGAGTCAACTAAAAAACAATTAAAATATAAAAAAAACATTCCTAGTCATTCGTCTGAAATCAAACTTGCATCAATGATACATTAAACGTCTGTATGATAAATTTATGTGTGTTTATAAGAAGCTCTGGACGCGACAGACTGTCTGCTATGTCTGAAACTAATTAAACTTTTCCTGACCATCCCTGCAACTTCGGTTGTAAACGTAAGAAGCTTCTCAACCTTGGACAGAATTCGATTGTTTTTTAGATGCGCATTGGCTCAAAAAAAGGTTGTCTATACTGGCTCGAATCTCCATCGAGAAACAAATACTCATCGATTTAGAACAAAAAGTAGAATTACACAAGATATTATATATACTATTTATCCATAGCTGGTGGGGGGATATGGATTCATGCCTTACTGCGAAGTGAATGTAAACTGTCCCAGCTGTAGTTTGAACTAGGTTCGCCGATACCATTCTCCGTACCATTAAGCATTAGGTACCCACGAGCAGACTTATATAAATCTCAATCAGGCACAAAGTCCCTGACTAACTGGTACATGTTTAATCCTATTCATTCACTAATTTTGATCTATTCAGAAATGTGAAGAATGGTAAAACTGCGCAATCATTATCAAGGTGAAGTTCAAAGTTCTTCTATTTGTATCCGTAAACCTTGGCGAATTTCCATTAATGCAGCCCATTAATCTATGCCAAGAGTTTAACCGTTTGTTTTGTTCCCAGAGTATTAAAAGTGGCGTCTTTTTCTCATAAATTTTGTTATTCATTTATACGTATGTTCATATTCAGGGTGATATTTTAATTGAAATAAGCTTATTTATAGGCCAATACCTCTGCCAACAAGGAAGATGTATATGTATTCACTCATGTTTGTCTGTTTGTCCACAGATTATCACCAGAAATGTTCAATGAATTTCGATGACATTTCTACAGAAGGGTGGGCCGTGGGCTAAGCAAGAATTGATTAAATCTGGGGGCTTATACAGGGATTCTTTCATGCCTTAAGACAAGTCCGAAATATGGAAAATCGAAACCTACACTGATTTCCATTCAGTTTTTAATTAGTGAATAGGATTTTACAAACAAGCGATGGTTACCACTTGCATTTACCGCTTGTTTAGTTTTTAGTGATAATGGTGTTGATAGGAGTATGCACTCTCTGAGTGCTTTTTAGTTCCAGTACTGAAATAATTCTCTTTATTGGGATGAAAAGCTGTAAACGGATATTCTATCTTCTCAGATATATATTGACATAATAATAAATAACGCTGTTTGGTTCGCAATGATTAAATACAGTTTTAAACTCGAAAGCAAATGACATTGCACATTACCTGTCGAGGTTTTAAGATCAAACCTAATCTGAGTGTTGACTAACAGTATAGTCAAGTTGAAACCCGTGCATTAATAACAGCAACTCTAAGACTCAAACATGAATAATATTCACCAGTTACTATAAATTAAAGACCGAGAAATAAATTATATAGTAATTAGTTAAAAAGAAAAAAGCTGTTCAATTCTATGTGGAAGTTCTTAGCACAGACGATCTTATTGTTATATCATGTACTGGCATAGTACCGGTAAAAAATGACGATCATTTACATATGGGTCGGCACTTCTGCCTAGGATCAGAGTGTCGCTCCCTGACCCTCCGCCTAGGTTCAGAGTCTAGTATCTGTGCGCTCATTGAAAAGTGTTATATATACACATATACACACACATATATATATATATATATTGGGGGAGTTGTTAAATGTTTGGCCGACCGTAGAAACCGAACTAAGGGTGTATAAATAAAGATACCACTGGATTATATTTAGTTGATGCATTTCCTTGTGTAAAAGATTGAAACATAGAGTTTAAAAGCCTTAAATACTTTTCTGATGATCAAAACATATGGCCATTACAGTAAAACCCAAAGGTTTTATGTGTTTTATGAATGCATGAAAAGTAACGTAGTCAGTAGAGAAAATGGTTAAAACTTTGCTGAATTATAGTTCAATCTATCCTCTTTCATTCCTAAAAATTTAAAAGGTCCTACTCATATCTAACTTGGCTAAACTGCCACACATTTCAGAGAATCTTTTTCAGAAGAATTCCAACCGAGTATATGAGCATGACGACTTAGACAGGGTCCGGAGTTATTGGCGCCGCGACGCCCATGGTCGAGATGTCTGGCGAATCTTGGGGAATGGCTGCTGCTGATGACATTGCGAGAGACTGGTCCGAAAGAATCAATGTTTAATGGTAACAGCCCCTCGTTTCAGAAATACAGATTTGATAAATACCCACTAATATAAGGAAGATGATTTGTCCTTAAATAATCTGTTTCACATTATAAAATCATCAATGCAGGAGTTAACCATTGAAAACGACTAAATGCAATTTCAAGTCATCACTTTATTACATTATTTAAAAATTGGAGCTAGAAAATGGCCTGAGAGTAAAACTTCATATCAAAACACTATCTGGTTGCCGACTGCTGGTATCATTTCGTAGTTATTTTCTTGGGTACATCAATAACCCAAACCTCATTGCCACCTGTTTCACTGTTCATTGATTCGTAGAATTAGAGTGACAGTGTCCTCTCTACAGATGTTTACTAAGCTCTGCACAATCTAACACTGGGTCACAAGGGTGGGGCACCCCGTGGGAATCGAAAGCTATATATATATATATATCCGTGGAAAAAATACACGGATATATTTTAATTTCTGAGATGATTTTTTTTAAAGAATGACAACTACTTAAATCATTCTAGTGGAAGAGGCCATTGTGGGTAGGAGAAATTCTTATTTGCAAAATTGTGGCATTTAAGTGGAAGAGATCATTGTTACGGACAGAGAAAAAGAAAAAAAACACTGTTAATTATATAAGCAAAGGAGTTTAGCCTGTTAACCATCGCTCTACGCCAGGCACCCAGAGTGTTTCTTTCTATATACAGGTATCCACCGACTTTAAGTTCGTTTACGCCATTTTTTCGCTTTTACGAAAAAAGGCAAAAAGCGAAAATAGCGTCCAGCCTTTGTTTTCCAGCGAGCCGTTATAGAGGCAATGTACACTCTCTTGCTCTCTGTCTCCATCCCCACAGTCTCCTGTACTTCCCACCACCCCAACCCCCGACAACTCAGCCTACCATACCATCTCACTATTTTTTAGGTCTGGGAACGCCCCAAAATAAATTAATGGCAATTGCTTTTTCGCTTTACACCATTTCGACTTGCGAAAGTGTTTTCTTTATAGGAACGCACAACTTTCGGATAGCTAGGGAAACCTGTAATAGCTTTTTAAGCGCAGACATTCTCCCAGGAGAGGAGGACTGTCTCTAGAAACCAATGCTAGCAAAAGTACTTTTTAAATTAAAACATATCTGTATCTCAATCTTTATTATTATTGGATGAAGTATTGTAACACACCATTTTTAAAAAAGTTAAATTTGAAACAGTGGCACGAATTAATAAGTTGTATGAAAACGACTAAAATTAGGATGAAGGTAAAACTAGTCAAATTTAGTAAAAAGTGATGTCTGTATCTGATAACCATTGCAGGACAAACCAATTGAATGTATCCCAGTGCTTAAGCGATCCTTTTGTTGTCTACGTCTAACCAACTTCTGGCAAGCGAGAAAGCCAGAAATGGCCAAAAACCACAAATAAGACGCCAGAAAATGGCCAAAATGTTTTGGGTGGAAACGCGCTATTTTAGCGCTTTTTGCACTGCCAAAACAAGAAACGCGCTAAATTGGCAACACTGACTGTGACTATGAATTGTATTATTATATCATCTATTCATTATAGAGAGTAGCTTCATGATAAGGAGTCCACAAGAAAAGACTGGGATCAGATCTATAAGCTTAAGTGTCGTATTCGATTTAGTATCACAGTAAACGCATTCGGGCTATACTTTTGTGCGAGAGTGGATCAATAAGTCCGTAGCCTGACACGTAGTTATTACCTGAAATTTGATCAGAAATTTTCACTGCATAATCTTAATTAATATTCACCACTAAATTAAATGCATTGACAAGGAGGGAGATTTGTGTTGGAAATAAATATTTGTTGTGTAAAATGAGCGTTTTTTTTAATCATTAGGCACTATTCACTATCACTATTCAATTTCATGTCGTGGCACTTAGGATCGGTCGTTATCAAGTGATGTCATTGTTTAAACAATAAACGACTTCCGTTTTTCTTTTTCTTTCTCCCTTTCTAACATTTTAGTAGTTTAACGATTCCTTTTTAATGTTCAAGTCTATTATCTTTATAACCAAAAAGAAAAGAAAAACGTACTCCATGTAAATACACCTATTCATTGAGAGGTTTAATCTATTGTTTGTTTTTCTCGATATAATATGTACATGTTTATATTAGACCATCGCATTTTCTTAAGGAAGTTCTAACACGATAAACACCTTTTCAAGTGCTACTGGCTGTATTAACCACGCCTAATGACGTCACTGCAAATAAATAATTTCCGGTAAAGGTAAAGACCAGAAATGACATCATTTATTTAAGACATTATACGCCATACTTTGTTTGTTTTTTTTATATTAATGGACATGTTTTATCTGGCTTTTAAGGAGAAACAATAACAAATAAATAAACTAATGCAAATTGTAAAAACGGATATAAAAATGAATAAAACATGTAGCGTAAACTGTGGAAATAAATAAATAAATAATGAAGAAGAAGAAATTATTATTATTTATAAGAACACAAATTTTGTCCACAAATCCTGTAAACCTTTGCATTAACCTAAATAATTTAATCTCAGTTCAGGTAGCATCAAGTGAACAATACTGTTCAGAAGATACCTGGATATAAATAACAGTGACTTGTGTTTTATACAAAGACAACTGTGACATGCGACAATTACAGAACAAAAATAAACAAGTACAATGATCCAAGATCTTTTGTTATCAAGTGATCGATTCTTGATTTTTGTTTCTTTCTTTTTTTGCCCCCCCCCCCCCGTTAAATCGTTAAAATATTATATGCCTCGTTTATAGGTCGACTCCAGTTTCTCAAACAAATCGCACAAAATACGTTAACCAAGCACCATACTTTATGTAATATACGTAGGTACATAAATAAGTCTGCAGACTAATGATGAAAAAAAGCATTTATTTTGCATGGTGAATATTAACAACATAGATTGAATTATACAATACAAAATCTCGGATCAAAATTCAGCTCACACGTATCAAGTCCTGGACTCATTGATCCATCGTCGTTAGATATTTCGGAGAAGAAAATCTCAACACTGTTCTCACTCTCGTTTTCACATCTTCGGCTCGCTATGGTCCGCCATGTGGTAAACAATTCAACTTTTTACTCCTGTCAGGGTTGATTATCGGAGTAATAGCTTTTGCTGCAACTGCCTAGTCAGCTAGTTATGGGAGAGTTGTTTGCTAAAGTACCTACTCTCTTCTTTGTCAACCATCGTGGCATGTCAGTGACGAGATTTTTTTTATCAAGATAATTATCTATGAGACAGTGCAAAGAAAAGTGGATTCATTCCTTTCCCAGGGGTATTCGTGCGAAGCAAACACAAACAGTCTCAGCTGAAATTTGAACTCAGTTTGCTGATTGTGTTTTCATGCTGGTAACCCTTACACTACCCTGCCCCTCCCAGTGTAAACAATAACATCAAGTTAATGTAGATTATACTATTAATTGTAAAAATGTCAGACTGGCTTTAATTATTTTCCTCGTATCTATTGCTACTATCATCTGATATGATAAGGCATGCCTGTGCTCAGAACCACAAACCACTGAAAGAACGCTGTAGGGTAACTTGGTCTACCGTAAGTTGGAAAGCTTCATCTGCGTTACATAGCTTGTCATTATTAATTATTTACACTTAATGTCGTACAAGGAGTAAGTGGTGAATATTTCTCACGCCTGGATGTTAACTCTTCTCATCCATGAGTTGGTCAACATCCAAATTTTCAACTTAAACTGACTTATACACGAGTATATAATGTACTTACTGTATTTAATGGCCCACTTTTTTCCACCAAAAAATATCCCCCAGGTCGTATATGCGAAGTTGAGTTGTTTTTGTTTTCTCTTGTAAATTGCAGCAGTATTATTATTAAGAAGACTAGTTATTGTCCATAAAAAAATCCGCGGATATATGAGATGATTATTTTTTTCAGTAAAGAAACTGTTTCATCAAATTTGAAACGTTTTTACTATTATAATTTCAGAATCGCTTGGTTTTGTACGAATAAGAAAATTGACTGAACTCGTAGAGTAAGAGTCCATTGTTCCAAATGGTAGATATTTTTATTAGCAAAATTGTTACCTTTTTAAGTCGAAGAGTCCATTGTTAGGGATAAAGAAACAGGAAAAGTCACTGTTCATTATAGAGATAGATCTTTCTTGCTCTCCTAGTTCCTTTTCTTCTTTTCTATAATATAGCTACATATTTCAATAACATTAAATGCTTACCCGTAAATACACTAACATTTTCTTTCTTAATATTCCCAGCTGAAATGGGGTGGAGTGTGGTCTTATATGCCTGCGAGTCTTATATAACATCAAATACGGTTCTAAGTTCTACTTACAAATTCATCTTTTGCAACGATAGCTCTGGAAGAATAATCACTGTTTGCACGTGGCGTTGAGGGTGCCATTTCATCTTAGTTCGTACAGCCACGCAATAATTGCGATGTCTGCGTGAGCTGTTACACTTGAGATGTCACAGGTGATGTTAAGGAGATGTGCTAGAGACTAGATTTATAACTTGAATAGACCAGATAGAACGTTCAGTGTAAAATCACAAACGAAAAGAGGAATGTGAACAATGTAGATTTCGATAAAAAAAATAAGAACACATTTTAACCGAAATAAATTTAAAATTGAATTGTGCTAGAAATCTCTACATATCTTTTTTGTTGTGCCCCTTGCTGATATGTAAAGGGAAACTATAAAATGAGAGCTCAACGCTGGTGGGCTTCAACAGAATAAGTAGAAACGACTTGAGGGCGCTACATATGTAACTTTAAAAAAATGTTAATGTTAATCACATAGACAAGACTCAGCTTGAAAAAACAAAAACAACAGATAACAGAAGAATGAAGTGTGACCGCATCGGCGCCGTTTCAATTGCGACCTGAGAAGAGAAGAGAAGAAACAAAGAAGAATGAAAGAAATAATTTTAGTGAAGAAAAGAAAGAAAAAGACTTTTGCGAAGAAAATAGTGGGGAAATAGAAAAAAAGGGAAAACTAGTGAGAAGAATGTCACAAGGAGAAAAAAAGATGAATTTGGATGAAGAAAATAAGAATTTAAAAGACCAGGCGTCCGGGCAAGAGGACAACCTTGGAGGTGTTGGATCGAGGGCGTAGCAGTAACACTTGTGTCCCACGGCCTGTTTGTCACAGAGGCGACCCACCAAGCCATCGACTGACGTCTGCACCTCCCCACGAGACCTTACAGTACACGTGGAAGATAGAAGAAAGAATGAAGTGGCGGTGGCAGAGAAAAAGTGTCACAAGAAGAAAGAAAGAATTTGGCGAAGAAAAGAAAAGAATGATTTTTAAAAAGACGAAAATGGCGGGTGGGAATAGAAAAAAAAGGGAAAATAAAGAATGTCCAGAGAAAAAAGAAGAAAACACGAAAAAAAAAAGAGGATGGTTAGAGGAAAAGTGAAAGGGGGAATACAGTGACAACCAAAAACTTAATCATAATAAGGGGGGAAAACACACTAAAAAACAAAATTAAAAACTGCATTGGCTGTGTAGCAGTAACTACAATATTCGAGTTTAAAGTAAAGAGAAAGAGACTATTCTTGTAAGTTTTAACATCTATAGATAAACCCGTTCATTGTGGGACTGTTAAACACGTTCGAACGTATTGACTTTCATGAATTAATGTATTTACTCATCGCTTCCGGCTTCCCCTAGGATGCACCTTCCCATTGCACTGAAGGCTAGGGCCAGGGTCAATGCCTGAGGTGTGCCAAAAAGCAAGTCACGTACGCATGAGGGCCCCCCACATTAAAACCCGTAAGAACCCACTGTGATACCAGTGTCACATACAATTTAATTGATCTGCACAGTCTTTTATATAATATTAAACTTTATCCTCGATTGTAACTCATGAAGTGTACTAACCGACATCTAATGAATAGCCTGGTGCAGTCACGTGACTGTGTGGGTGTGTCAATTTGCCTGCCCAGAATCACACATTTGAAACAAGTATGTCTTGTGACTCATTGTTAAAACGTTCAATAGCAAATATGTGGAAGAAATATGATTGATTGCTTTAATCCATACATTATTCGGACTGTTGTCTTCAGATTTGTTATTGACACAACGTTTCGGTTGATACATTCTTCGGCCCTCGTCAAGTGTATGCTACATCCGGTCTTGAGAATTCGCTTTGTACTTTTGTCTACTCCCTGTTCTTCCTCTTTTTATCGTCTTGACTGTATAACAGAATTACGTACATTCATGCAAGCTTCACAAGGATTGTGTGTCATGGATCAAGACGTTGCTTCAGTTACAAATATATGATAGAAGTATGGTTCATTCCATTATTCTATGTATTTATTTTCGAACTATTGTCTCCACCTTTGTTGTTATTAACGCAACGTTTCGGCCGATACAATTTTCAGTCCTCTTCCAGCGTTATTGCATCTGGTCTTTAGAATCCGTATCACACAACAACATATACCTGAGGAAGGTCTAGGAATATATCGGCCGAAATGTTGTTTAAAAAACAAAGATAAAGACAATAGTCTGAATCGTTTCATCTTAGAATTTCACGCAGAGGATGAGGGTTGTATTAATACCAGACCTTCACATAAAACAGGAAGGCCGTGGAATGTATTAGCCGAGGCGTTTTGTTAATGACGCTAAAGACAATAGTCCGAATCCTGTACGGAATAACGAAAACCCTTCATTACAAAACTTCAGAAAACCCGGCTAATTGCATTCGCGTGGGTTTGAGCGAATATTTAGAACTCTGAAAATATTTTGCACATCACTTAATACCAGAACTTTACTTCGGTTCACCTCTAAAGGCCAATTTAGGGTCAGATAAATTCTGGCATTTTCAAATCTAAGGGAGACAAGTCATTTAAAAAATATTTAGCATTTTCAAATCTATTGGAGAGTAGTAATTTTACCCCCCCCCCCATTTAAGGGCCGAGCACCCATGATTTATTTTATGAAATCTCTATCAAATCTAAATTGCATTCCCGCGTTGTTATATTTAAAGTTTTGTTTGTCTGCGGGGGCGGGGCGTGTGCGCATGTTTTTTTTTTGTGTACAGGCCCGACGGGGTGAGATGGGAACGTGAGCCCCCCCCACACACACACACACATACGTTCATTTTATGTAATCTCTATATTTAATGATAATATAAACCAGTCAGAAGTTGCTATTTCAATTCTGTTTCCTAGACGTGATAAAAGAGATAAAGAGGTATTCCTTTCGTAAGAAATCGAAGGTTAACGAATACAAAATCCACCACCTGAGGAATACCGATGCGTAAACTACCTGAAACGTCGTCATAAAAAGAACAAAAATGAGGATACTCGTCCGAAGAAATAATTAGATGCCCGATCCCATCATTTCTGACAAAAATGCTGAAAGGTGTTTGTTTAGGTGATTCTATTCTGTTCGAAGGTCCTTAAAAGCGTTCACAGTTCTTGGACTTAGTAGAGTGTAGTTGAGAAAAAAAAAATTAGGCATAAAGCCAATTGTTCTCCTTGAATCACAAGCGAGGAATGCAGTGGCGTGTTTCCTTGTGCTGAACGGGGAACGAAGTTATCGGCTGATTATAGCTTGGAATAGAAGCGACCAGAAAATCTCCCTTAAAGAAGAGAAAAAATAATCCTTAAAGAATACTCTTTAAGCGTGAGAATTTCTCAGTACAAGAATCGGTTTCGTCTGCTATCATTACAGTGTACAATAACAGATTAGCCAACACGTGAAATCCCCCCTCTCTCATATATATATACACACAAACCGTACCCTACCCTATCTACCTATTTGTGTGGATTTTCACATCATATAATTATAGATATTTACTCTTACTTTATATATTCATAACTTTCTGTATTTCTTGAAAATCTGACCCAACAGTGAAACAGAGTGTTAAACTTTGTGTGTGTGTGTGTGTGTGTATATATATATA
>VCCN01002362.1:412121-425003 GCA_006491835.1 Architeuthis dux
CACATACACACATGTACATATAAACTCAGCTGCAGGCATAGACATACAAGTTAGTAAGCCTAAGGGGAGGGTGGCATGGCTTATCTAGTAATGACATGGGTTGAATGATTGCATGCCTGCAGGCACTCGCGTAATTATAATAAATATAATAATTATAAATACATAGAAGGTTTTTCTCATCACCAATTATTATGTTGGCAAATCCTCGGCGTCTATGCTTGAGTCGGTACCACTTGTATGCCATTGACAATAGTTATATTTCG
Organism: Architeuthis dux; assembly: GCA_006491835.1. Classification (NCBI taxonomy): domain Eukaryota; kingdom Metazoa; phylum Mollusca; class Cephalopoda; order Oegopsida; family Architeuthidae; genus Architeuthis; species Architeuthis dux. The sequence continues at coordinate 412,385 of VCCN01002362.1, forward strand.
ATATATCTCTGGCTGGATGTTATATCCACGTTGTCAGTTGTTATGTTTCGGGAGTTGTTATGCTCTTGAGTAGTACAAGTTAATTCCTTGTAGTCAAATTATGTTTGTATTTTTCTGATTTTTTAAAAATGTTGTATTTGTTTGATACTAACGCTTGCTGTTATATTCGATACATTGAATTGTTGTTGTCACTCTTTCTCGATACTGATTCAGTCCCAATGTTATGTGTGTCAATGGCCTAGTTTCTTTCTTTTCCTTTCTCTTTACTAACCTTTTTTTCGTTACTTCTGCTTTCCTTTTTTCTTTCCTTCTACTCTGCTTCTTCACTCGTCTTTCTCTTTCTTTCTTTCCCTTTTTACTAACCGTTCTTTTTTCTTCCTTCCTTCTGTTTACATTTTCTCTACTCGCCTTTCTTTCTTGGTTTCTTTCTTTTCCTTTTCCTTCAACCCTTCTTTTTTTACTCATCCCCCCCCCCTATCTTTTTACCCAAATACAATTGGTCTTTCTTCTTGCTTAATACGCTTGGGTTTCTTTCTCAGGAGTCGGGCCCAACCTTTTTAAAAGTCATGGGAGGTGGGGGGGGGGGGTAACATGGTACCTTATGACAGGGTATCAACGTTGGACACAAAAGAATTCCAAGACTTTCGACTGTCCTAGGTTCAAAAGTCATCCCAACAAAAACATGCTAGGTGTAAAATGAGAACAAACTCAGGTAATCAGACGTAACCTGCTATGTAAATCCCACATTCCACCTAGTATTGTTCAGAGCAGTCTTGTTTTTATGAAATGAATCAGCCTTAGACACGAACTAATAAACAATGCAAAGTTACGTCTATGTCCGACATATATTCATTTATACGCAATGGATTGGTTAGTGTAGATTTGATGTATTCATGACTTGGTTAAACTGGTAAAAAGGTAGAGACCAATTTGGAAATGAAATGTGATTTTCTCTGAAGTTTAGGTGATAACGAATAATATCGATCCAGCATTTCTGGTCGGATATTTGACCTTTTGTCGGTGCGTCGCTCTAACCATTGATCCAGTTTAACAAGTGCAACACCATGCATGGTAAATAAACTGGACAAACATACTAAGTCAACTCAGGCTCATGGCATTAGTGATTTCAGCAAGTTAACAAAAAACAAAAAAAACACTAATAACATTTTTTTCGCGCATATTTTTTCGATTATTGTGTTCTCGGTACAGGAATATACATAAAAAGTACGGAAGCCTAAGAAGAAAAGTAATAAAATGCATTTTTGGATTACACGAAGAACGCTCTAACCGACTGGGCCATGTAGACATATGTATTAGATCAGCGATTTATTTCTGATTATAAATTACATGTGCCTGACTTTTAAAATCTTTTTTCATTTCCAACACTAAAACACTTTTTATAGGTTTACAAATTGTAGAATCCTCGTTCTTTTAGGAAAAAACATTCGCAGAATTATATTAAATGTGTCTGAAAGGTTTTTTGTAATTCGGTTCGGCAGTTTAAGCGCGAATTGCGTTATATCAAATTTGAAGTAAAATTCCCCTAAAACTTTGTATCAAGCGTTTTTTCAGAGCAATTTTCGTGACTCGGTGTAATTGAAAAATTACAATAAAAGTCTCTACAAGATGACATAGATTTTATTAAAATTGGTTGAGTTTTACAAAAGTTATCACAACATTAAAGTCGTCGGTTTGTGTAAAAACTCAACTTAATCATATTATGGGCAGAGCGCTGTCTGAATCATGAATATTAAATAATTATCATGTTTAGAAGGGATAATAGTGTCTAATCCAAATTCTGTTTCTCTTTCATTAATTCTCTATTTCTTTTTATTTGTGCGCCGTTTTTAACAGTGAATGAGCGAGTGTGTGAAACTTTGCAATTTACAAGGACAAACTTCCCTACATTGTACTGACAAGGCTTTTACTGTCTTTTGCTTTTTTACAGACACTAGAATATGTTTGCTCTTTTGTGCATCCGTAGTTGACTTCGACAATGGTTAAAAGTTATGAAGACACAAAACGAAAGAACGCCATAAAATAAACAGATGTTAACTTTAAATCACGAAGTCAGAGTTACCTCGAAATGTTACAAAAGATAACTTGTCAATTTCTTTTTTGAAATGAATAAACGTTAACTTTAAAATTGTTGACAGAAAGAAATTGTTTTTGTTTTTGAAAATAATTTAACAAATGAACTCTTTCTTGCACGCTGTGTTTACAACACAAACAAGGAGTTCAATCGTCCGAAGAACCATTTAAATGTTAACTAGCTATGTGTATTACCTCCCTTGATTTTAAAGACAACATCTTTTTAATTTCCATAAAAAACATTTTCAGACCTATATTATTTCAACTTTACTTTATTAAGCAATACATTATAAGTATACTAGCAGCAGGGATACCCGGCGTTGTCTGGGAAAAACAGAACCTCAAAATAGACAACACAGTGAACAATATCCTTCTTAATTCTTCTTAACCATCACAACTATTATTTACACGGTAAATCTTTACTTCCAATATAGGCTGTTTACCGAATGTCGTAGAATAATGACCTTACCAAAGTAGTGATCAAAGAAATAATGAAGTTAAATAGTAGTCAAAAATAAATAACAGTACTTCACCCCCACCCCCCAGCAGAAACTAATAGAAAAATTACTGCCAAGTTTATATTAGAAAATGGCTTCAATTAGCACGGTCATGTGTCATTAAGCCCCCCCCCCCCTGCAAAACGTTGACTTCACTATGAATAGAAATACGTAGAATCTTTGTCAATGAGAAAAGAAAAAGGTTTAGAAGGATGGTTCCCTTCACTATGAATTTTTGTCAATGAAAAAGGAGGAGGGGCAGAGGTAACCGTCTCCTGACTATGATTTAGGTAGAGTTGTTGTCATAGATCAGAATTATACAGTGTTATTTTACTGTTGCTATCAGTGTGTCATTGCCAAAAAAGCGAAATCCGATCAAAAACAAAACTTGTTTAATAGATGATTTTAGTGTGAGAAATATGTGTGACATTCGTAAGAAGAATGACAGACGAAAACTCTGGTATAAAAATTAAATCTTTCTGATGTTTAGAACAGAAGATTGTATAGAGAATGACCGGCTAATCTTTGAGGTTACCCGATGTGAGAAGTCAATATTTATTGATTCTCCATGCTAAATATCATGTCAATCTGCTTCGTAGCTTTCCTGGAGAAGATGCACGGACAAACAGAGGGCTCAAATATTAGTATAGATTATTTATGCAAATCACTTTTCTCCGCCATTTTGTTTTTTGCGAAATGTCTTACTTCATCTACGTAATACTGTTTTCACGTGTTATACAGCTGTGAATAAATTGAGTTAGGAAAAGATCATTGCGCTAATTTTAATTTATTATTTAAGCTGTGCACATACACACACAGCAGGCAGACAGACAGACAGACAACCACATTTATTTATATATTATTATTAATCGTTACGCAACCGTGTGGATACTTTTCTGCAAATAACTGCTTGCGAAAGATGTCTGTCTCATTTATTGTGATTTTGTAATTTTAGCGGCTTTACAATTTTTCATGTGCATTCTTCCGCTTGGTTAGCCGTCAAAACGTAATATCCCCATAGATTTTATCAAGTGACTTTTTATTCAGGGGGATCTGCTTCACACAAAGAGTCAAGTATCTCTTGGTTTATTGTTCGCGTTTAGTATTACGTACACTTGACTTCAAGTACGATAACATCTTAATTGCTTCTTTGTTGACACAATTACACTTTCATCTCCTTTAAGAAAGTCATTGTGGCCACGACCCACCTGTATTTTCGGAACTAACCTACGGGAATCAAATGATTCTACAGTTCTTACATCGAACAAAAAGTATCTATCTATCTATCTATTTCAGTCTGTTCAAATCTATCTATTTTGAGAGACTGAGAGGGAGAAGAAGATGGAGAATCAAAGCACTTTATTTATTGCGGGAGGGTTACAAAGTATATACAAATGCTTTATAATGTTAGCAATTGGAAGTATGGTGTACCAAATTTTATAATCATGACATCCAACAAATTCTACAGTTTGTAACCAAAGAAAAATATACACACTCAATAGAAAACGCCACGTGAGCAAAGTCTTTTGGCAGCATGCCCTATTGGGGGTGATCAATTTAAAAAATTGGAAAAAGGGATGAAATAGTTACTTCTCTCGCATGGCAGTAATCACTCAAAAAAGTCTGAATTTTCAAAGTAACAAGCGGTCACAAACTACTGATCAATTTAGCATAAACTTACATTGCAAATTGAACTCTCTCACTAAAAGCCTATTAAGGGGGGGGGGTTCCAAAATAAAATAAAAACGTTTTTTTCTAGACATAATAAGGAATAAATGTTGAAATTTTCAGCCCTCTAGCGCGTGATACATACATACATACATAGCCAGCCAGGCAGACCAACTTGAACACTGAAAGAAACCTACGTTGACAGTTTTGGTTGACGGTCTCTAATATCTATCTAAAAATAGAGAAAGTAGACGCCTCGCAGTGGAGTAATGGTTAGCAAACTGGATTCACAGATCATTAGTATTTAATAAACTGTAGTACAACTCAGCAGTAATGATTTGCTGGTTCTACTTGAAAATAATTACTCCACGGCGAAGCGGCCAAGGACTCTTTCTTTAATGTGTATAATAATACAATATATGCGGAGACCGGGGCTAGTTGGACCACAGCTTCTATTTGGAGCCTAAGGGGTCTTCAGTCATTTTGGTCACTTGGCTAAGGTACATGATCGCCCGTCTTCTTGCACCAGTAACTTGGTGCGTATATGTTGCAGACTAGTGAGGTGAGTACTAAAAGATAGAAAAACTGCACTGTTCAGCGTTATTGAAAATGAGGGGCAAGTTGGTCCATGTATCACTAGGTCAGCTAATATTAGGCAAGATATTGACACTCAGTTTAAACCATGAATAGTTCCTCTAACCCTGTTAGACCAACTAGCTCCGATTTCCTATATATAATATATATAATGTGTGTGTGTGTGTGTAACACATTTCTACTTCACCATAAGAGTCCACTACATGAGTGAATTGCCCATCTCTATGTAGTGGACTGTTTTGGTGACGTATTTCTATGTAGTGGACACCTGATGACGTAGTAAAAAATTGTATGTTATGTTAACCTTGATAATAAAACTGGTGAATAATTGAATTTAAGTAATTGCAAAATTATTTATATATATTTATATATTGCTTCATTTTTTTGACGGCACGGTAAACTAGTATAAATATAAAGTTCTAATGAATGCCAACAACTGAAACGCCCGACCTCTTAGATATTAACCCTTCATTTTAGCACCGAACTATTTCTCCCTAATTTAAGAAAGGACAGTAACACTGATAACTGATAATAGGCTGTTAGGTTAGCATTGAAAAGGAAGGTATAATTAAGTTGAACAAAAACGTTTTATGAAGAAGAAAAACAGTTCACGCTCTACTTTGAATGTAGGCGTTTTCAAGCTAGATTTCTAGAAATGAATAGAGGTTTTTTTATACACCATACTGCTTTGACTTACACACATCATCTAGTGACCTATTCATCTGGCTGTTTGTTGGATTAGGTCCAGCTTGGCAAAAGGCCGCATTTCTAGAGCACTCAGAAGAGATTGAACTATCGCATTGCGTTGAAAGACTAGAAAGTAAGCCACTTTCTTATCATCACTGTCCAGATTTACCTCCATCCTTTAGAGCTTAAAATTGCCTGCGCGCGCACATACATAATAGGTTTAGAGACTAAGATAAAAAGTCTCTGCATATTCATTCTTGTGTTTCTTACGTAAGCAAAGACCCTTCGGTTGAAAATGATTGTTTTAACAAATGTTGGATATAGCGATTGAACCCTGTCAAGATTGGCTATGGGGGTAGCAGCCTTTTGGTTTTACTGCCTGGGTATGTAAGAGTGGTTGTTCCAACTGCTCACACATCCATCTCTCATCTGAGTCAACCATCGTGGCATGCCAGTGACGTGACATTTTGTCAAGATATCTAGGAACAGGGTGCAGGCAAACATGGATATATGTCTTTCCAAGAGGCGTTATAGTATGGTGAACATAAACGCAGATCCAAGGGGAGTCCAGAGGGTCTGGACATCACTTCTCAGTCAAAGCAAAATTAATTTCTTTTAAAACCATCCAGATAAAGAATCTTTTATAAATAATATACCAAGTAATCATAAATTAACCTTTTATTTTGTTTTTAATCTAATATAAAACATTTTCTGTCTTATTCTTTAAAAAAAAGTTTTTATTGGTTCTGTGGTAAATCTTTCCAACTCTCAGCTCGTTTCGCGAACCCGCACCCCAAACGTTAAACAGAAGAATTAAATAACAATCATTTTTCATTTCTACCGCAGCTGTCGCGAATATTTGGTTTTTTTTTTTTTCTTTTTTTTTGGGTCCCGGATTGGGGATAGTGGGGCGGTTTTGAACTAAACTTTTGATATTGTCGCCTTTTTTATTTTGTTTTTTTGTCGAAACGCAGAGAAACACATGTTATTGTAGAAAATGTAACCGACTTCATCGGGTGTGTTTATATACTCTTATACTAAAAGAATTAGATGCGTAGATCTTCCCACCACCCTCTTCCCCCCCCCCTTTTCTCTACCCCCTCTCTCTATCTCATATATAAACTTAATGCTTGTTTGTGGTGCTTTTGAGGACTTCAGTGTTTGAAATGAGGTCACTCCAGTGCACTTTGAGAATTTATCAAGAGTGGCACTTTGATAGCCAAATATATTCGTAGGTACACCAATATCTATTTTTCAACATAATCTCCTTCCTTATCAATGCACTTAATTTAGTGGGAAATATGAATAATACAGACTGAACATTATACAGTAAACACTAACACCTCTATTTTTAGAAACACACGAAGATCGATGGATGTTGCGCTTACAGACCCTAGCACCAAAAGGACTAAACAGCAAATTAAACCACCGAACAACAATTAAAACTCAGACACAAACGAACTCTACAAATCATATAACAACAACCGAATTACCAAGGACTACACACAACCCATTAACATACACACATGATATCTTTTCATATATAGACCCAATCATTGTGTTGATATAACAGCGAATACAATGGATATTCCATTACCTTTCAAAGAAATGTGGTAGACATCCAAAATAACGTACACTATCTATAATATTACACATATGTTGGAATTCAGAGCTGTCCGTCTCTAGACTGGCTGCCAACCAAGGCTGAAGAGCCAAGTCTTCCCTGCTATTTACCCATAGCTGGGGGGTGGATTCATACCTTTCCCAGGGGCATTAGTGTGAAGTGAACTCAGCCGGAGTTTGAACTCGGTTCGCTGATTCCATTTTGCTAACTGCTAGGCCACCTGCATATCCTAAGAAATTAAAAATACCAGGAAGGAAAGGAAAAGAAAACCAAGCAATGGTAGCAAAACAAAAAGAAGAAACCACTAGATAAAAAAAAAGAAGTAAAATACAGTTTGAAAAAGCTCGTGAAAGATTTAGGGATTGAGTGACGAGACGCACTCCTGTGCCAAACTTGAGATAAGAATAATTAGATAAAAATTATTTTTTATCTAATTATTCTTATCTCAAGTTTGGCACAGGAGTGCGTCTCGTCATTCAATCCCGTGGTCACACAATAATGAACCGCTTCAGTTCCGAACGAGAGAATATCTCGATTAGCTGGCTAATGGGGATGTTGAAAATGGCCTAAACAGCCGTAACATGTACATCAGAAGCCATACACCAATACACAAGGCGGAACTACGTTCATAAAAATGTTAATTTTAACATTTTAAGGTTTTTCTTTTTAAAGATTTTAATATTTTATAACGTCTAGAACCCTAAAATTGAAAATATTTTTCATTTTCATAGCTTGTAAGATTTGCTATTTCTGAAACCAATCATGGTACGTATATGATTTATTTAACAAATACAGGTATCCCCCCCCCCACTTTTCGAAAGTGTGCTTTACGCTATTTTTTCGCTTTTATGAAAAAAGGCGAGAAGCAAAAATTGTGTTTAGCGGTTGTTTTGCAGCAAGCCTTTATAGAGGCAGCACACATCCTCTTCCTCTCTCTTACACCCTAGCCCCCTGTACCTCCCACCACCCCAACCTCCGACGACTCAGCCTAACATACCCTCATCACCATTTTGGGAACACTCAAAAACTGTTTCCCATATGAATTGATGGTACAGATATCCCCCGCCTTCGAAAGTTCGCTTTAAGCCAGGTTTTTTCTTTTACGAAAAAAAGCGAAAAGCGAAAATAGCGTTCAGCATTTGTTTTACAGCGAATTTTTATAAAGGCTGAGCGTAACACCCTCTCTCGTACACCCCAGTCTCCTGTATCTCAGCCTAATATAACATCAACACTATGTATTGGGTCTTGGAACGCTCAAACTGTTTTCCGTATAAATTAATCGAAATTGCCTCTTCGCTCTACACCATTTCTGCTTACGTAATATTTATTATCAGATAGCGGGGAAACCTGCACATCAAAACAGTTATTCACTTCAACAGCACTGACTGTATGGAAATAATCACGGTTGCATTTGAACCTGTCATACGTATTTATTTCTACTTCATTACTTAGTCATGTTCTACATTAACAGAGTAAATATTTTTGGCGATAGGGGAAAATTGGTTAATTAAACGACATTTTTGCAATTTGTACCTAACTTTTTCAGGAGGTTTCACTACCTAATCTGTATGTTGAGCATTGAAAATCAGTAAGCAAGGAATTATCAGTCGCCAGGAATTAATGCAAGTACTACAGACTGGATAGGGCTTTTATATGTATAATGCAATTATAAGCAATTTTAGGAGCAAGGAGAAATTCATACTCCTAATTTTACTATAAAAATGTATTGTAAATGATTTTACTTTAGAAATAAATTGAATATCCGAAAGAAATCTATTGTCGGGTGTCAAATTAATGCATACGTTACAGACAGACATAATAGTACTATTGTATGTATAATATTTACAAAAGAAGACTTATTTTCTCAGGGCAGGATAATCATGACGCGGACATTATTCTGTTCGTTGGGCAATAATTCTTCCCAAATTACATAGAATAATAGGTAATTTGACAATGTGGACACAACCAGGCCCGTCGGAATCTGGGTGGGGGATGGCTTCAGCCCCCATCCACTAATTTTCTAATATATGTCCCTTATTGTTTTCGAAAAATGCTGCAAAAAGCTACCTTTAAGATTACAGAAAGAGTAAATAAACCAGTTATCTCCTTCAACCAGTTTATCTCTATCTGCTAGTGTATAGGTATTTAATATACCTATCTCGATTTCAATTTGATAAAACAAAGGAAGAAACCTTGAACTCTATCCCAGTTATCATTGATTTCCAGCGCGCATGTTGGTTTTTTTAAAAAATAAATGGATATATCTTTGACTACAGTAATGTCGATTTCATTTTTATACGTAGTAGTACTACGTATGAAAACGAAATCGATATTCCTTTGTTTAGTTTCACGGCGTGAATGGAGATGATGAAGACCTTATTAACTTCTCTACTTGCAAATCAAAATTTACAACACTTCATTGTCGATAGTTCTGTTTGTTAATTGATTACTAAGACTTGAAGAAGAAATTGCTGTAAATGAATATACAAAACTCGGTTATAATTTTTCAGTCAATATGATTAATAAAAGAAAGTCTGTGGATGACTTAAAAAATACATTGATTTCTGACAGATTTTGAAGCTCTAATTTCAAAGATTCCCTAAGGAGCCTTTTGTTCATAATTATCTTCATCAATTAGATATCTGAATATCATTATATATCCATCAATTAAATAGTGCACTTTTTACAAACGGGTGTTTTCCAGATTGTTTCAGCTTCGCTTGCACCCCCAATATGAATTTCTTTCCGATGGGCCTGTGTATGTATGTATGTGTGCGCCTGTTATGTAAATATGTACACAATTATACAGGCATCTAATGTCGGAAGCCTTTTCTACTATTGTCTCACTTCAAATATAAACTCAATCCTAAAAATAATATCAAGTTGCTAGATTAATTTGTCCGGTGACTGTAATGGACTAAACCAGTAAATGTGTGTGTGTATGTGTATGTATGTATGTGTGCGCCTGTTATGTAAATATGTACAAAATTATACAGGCATCTAATGTCGGAAGCCTTTTCTACTATTGTCTCACTTCAAATATAAACTCAATCCTAAACATAGTATCAAGTTGCTAGATTAATTTGTCCGGTGACTGTAATGTACTAAACAAGTAAAACTTCTCAATTGTTGATATTCACTCAGCTTTAGTTAGTCTGGCATATGGTCACAGTTGTGGCGTATCCAGTGAGGATCGAGCTAACTACACAACCAATGATCTTCACAATTAGCTCATTAACCATTGCTTTATGACAGTTGCACTTTAAATTGTGAGGCACTCACCTTCGAGACGGCTCACTCATTCTCGCTCTACGGTTGGTGTCACCAAAATCTCTCATCTCAGATAAAAGCTAGTATTTTGAATGTGAATGTTTAATGCAGACCCTTCTATACTTGGACAGATTGGCGCAATAAAATCTTCCTACTCTTATTTTCCTCTCATTTGGCCCTGTACCGGACTAAGCTTGTGAATTCTATTCCATAGGTAAATAGACCGTGATAAAGGTATCTTAAAATGATATATAAGGGCGGATTAATAAAGTCTTTTTAATGCCACAGTCCTGTTTAAAGAATAGGAATAAAGTTGGAACCGGATTCTTATCTTGGTGTTGGCTTACGCTCTTACTGCAAAACAGAAAAGAACAGCCATGTACACCAAAATTTAAAATTAAACCGCTTTGAAAATGGTACGTTGAGTTCCAACAACACAATTTAATGTCTAGAGCCACGTCAAGCATAGATCCAATTAAGCAAAGGTTGTTTTATATACTATTTCTTTCAAATGAACTCTTAAGGTATGATTTGTTCGTTCTAATGACGCAGTAAGTTGACTTGTCTTGCGAAATTTAACATAGATCTAATCTCTATCGTCTAGATTGGGTTCAATTGGGGACGATGAGCTCATTATTCTCATAAACAAGAAATGGCGCTACCGTTTGATATTATAAGTGTTGGGTTGTTCGGAAAATGATGTGGATCGTGGTAAAATACTAGAAGCAACATGAAGCGCTACGAGAAGCAATGGGAAGCATCTAGAAGCGAAACAAAGATATCATTTATTACCAGTAATAATTGCTCAAATTGGGGAATAACCCTAGACGTACCTAATAATCCTAAATTATTTAATCACTCCAAACCTCTGTATAAAAGCTTTTTTAATAATTACATTCCCTCTGCTTCTCGTTGCTTCTCCTATTTTACAGGGACCGGAGTAATGTCGCTTTTTTGAAGACGGAATTAAAACCCGTTCAAATGTAACAAAATATTTTCTTTCTCAAGAACATTTAAGTATCATTATTAGCAATGGCCAATACACACTGTAAAACAAATTTATTTATCCCTCATCGAAAGAATACTGAATTGATCTCTTCCGTATGTTTAAAGATTTTGTCACAAAGAAAATAATCTGATTAAATCGAAATCTCACGGTGCTGAGCCGTTTGAATTCGAAATATACAGTTAAATATCCCAACCGTAGGATTTGATTTTCTCCTGAGGTCATTTTACTGAATGTGGGCTTGAATTGTCATTCTGAAGATTAACAGAAGCTGTAGATTTTGAGTGTAAATATTTCCTTTTCATTAGTTCAAGTTGTTGGCAATAGAGATCTTCTGTTGTTGTCTTGCTTTATTCAAATAGAATAGTCATAATAGTAATAGACGGAACCTACCATATTTCATCGACTGCTCTTATCAAGACGTTACGTTGGTGGAGCTTTGGTTTAGATGTTGACCTAGATTTTCCGTCCAGAATTCTAGATTCTTCCAAGAAGGAATAAAAGCATTAGTTGCATAGTGATCTATTGTCATTGCTAATGATGATGATTGTATTTTTTTACATTTAAATTTGGCTTTTATTACATTTAAACAGGTTTTTACTTCCTTTCCAAATGGGTGATACAGGTTTCCTCCACTATCCGAGGATAGAGCGTTCCTATAAAAAAAAAAACTTTTCGTAAGCCGAAATGACATAAAGCGAAGAACCAATTACCATTAATTGATATGATCGTCCCCCAAAATGGTGATAACACTTTTGAACACTATTTAAGTCCTAGATTTCTCATCATTTTTACTCTGAAAAAAGAAGAAGAATTTACTTCCGGTATGTTTTAAAATACGACTTGGCAATACCGACCAAGGAGACAACCGTATTCGGGCTTTCCGCGTTCCCTAGTTGAATTGGTCTGCGAGAAACCTTACTGAAAGTATTGATTGGAACTCTTCATTTAAGCCAATCCTGACACCAGATTTCGCAAAGAATGAGATTTAAAGGGTTTTAAAGCAAGCCATTTAACATGAAATTGATTCCATGCCACTCTCAAAGTATTGATCGATTTGTCAAGGGATTTTCAAATGCTTCTGCTCATATACGTCGGTCAAGCTGGAAACGTCTACTCGGTTATATGACACCGGAAGCAAAAGACACGCGAACGATCGTCAACGCGATTTCGGATTTCATC
>VCCN01002367.1:82471-99028 GCA_006491835.1 Architeuthis dux
ATCGCCTGTATTACATGGGTTGTTATTAATAGGTTGGTCCGAACTTCCCTCTCCTTCTATTCTTTTATTTTTTTCATTAATTTCTTATTTCGCCTTCCATTTTGTTCTCTACCCCATTTTCTTTTTTCCTTAATTTATTCTTTATTCTTTCATTTTTCATCAGTTTCATTCCCATTCTTCCCCAAATTTCGTTTGTATCCTTCCTTGTTAGTTTTCCCCACTACCTCATTACTCCGGTATTCCCATCTCTCCACTCCCACAAACAAACAAAAAAAGGAATCGCCTACATTACATGGGTTGTTGTTAATAGGTTAGTTCGATCTTCTCTTTCTATTCTTTTATTCTTTATTACTATTCATTCTCTTTTTTTCCTTAATTTCTTCTTTATTCTATCATTTTTCTTCTGTTTTATTCCCTCTTGTTTCCCAATTTTGTTTGTATCTCTCTGTTTGTTTTCCCCACTACCTCGCTTCTCTTCTATCTAAATTTCAAAATTACGCAACCTATTCCACTTTCCTCCCGGATTCCCATCTCTCCTCCCCTCCACTCCACTCACACACCACACACACACTCCAAAAAAATAAACAAAATAAAGACAAGGAAACAAAAAACAAGCAAGCCATAAAATTATCGAAGGAGGAAAAACTAAACTCTGCTCCAAATAAGCATTAAATATAATTTCGTTTCGTGACCTTCTTTAACAAGCGACAAACTACATTTCACCTAATTGTACCGGTGCCACTCTTCTGGATGAATTTGATAAACCGATTGGGAATGGCGGTGGCCGGTAGGTGGGGGTGGAGGAGGACGAGGTCCGGGAGTGGGCGGGCGGGGCGGCGGACGCATAATAGGCGCGGAGGGGGTGGGGAAATGAGCGTAGCAGTTGAAAGGCTAGCTTTTAAGCAATAGTTGTAATTGTAGCAGCCGTTGCATTAGTAACATTCGCTGTGCAGTAACAAGAACAGAAGGAACTTTAGTAGTACAGGCATACCCCCGTTATAACGCGGTTCGTTATAGCACGGTTCGCTTTATAACACGGGTGGGTGGTGGACGCCAAAATATTAATGTAGCTCCAGAATAGCTAGATCCAGCGCATAAATAGCTAGATCTAGCTCCCCGGTTATAAAACGGTTCGTTATAGGTCGGTTCGCTTTATAACACGGGTGGATGCCAAAATATTAATATAGCTAGATCCAGCTCATAAATAGCTAGATCTAGCTTCAAAATAGTTAGATCTGGTTAGATCGGTTCGTTATAGCACGGTTCGCTTTATAACACCGGTGGATGCCAGCATATTAATATAGCTAGATCCAGCTCATAAATAGCTAGATCTAGCTCCAAAATAGTTAGATCTAGCTCCAAAATGGCTAAATATCTTATCGCAGCTATGTTGTAAAGCGGTTGGCTTTCTTGGACTCCAACGCCCGCGTTATAACGGGGGACGCCTGTAGTAACACAGCCCCCCCCGTTATAACGCTGTTCGTTATAGCACGATTCGCATTATAACACGGGTGGATGCCAAAATATTAATATAGCTATATCCAGCTCATAAATAGCTAGATTTAGCTTCAACATAGTAAATATTTTATCGCGGCTATGTTGTACAGCGGTTGGTTTTCTTGGACCCCAACGCCCGCGTTATAACGGTGGATGCCTGTAGTAATAATAGTTGTTGTTATAACAGAAGAGATGAAGTGGCAGAAAAGTTGTTCATATATTCAGTACCTGTCATAAGTATTTGAACAGACAACCATTTTGCTTCTAATCTGGTTTTGAGAGTTTTAAACAGGAACATTACGCAAGAAGAACAAAATTGTTTTGCAATCAACATAACAAGGCATGCATGTAGGCATGTTTTGAATGCTAAATGTTTTTTTAATAGCATTAATTTGTTAAATGAAAACAAAGCAAGTTTCTGTTTCTATCCTTCTAAAAAAAGTGTTAAGAATCTTTCAAGGAGGTTAAAAAAATGAACTCACATTGCTATATGGAAGAGTTACCAAGCTAGTAAGTTCATCTTTATCCCCCCCCCTGCTCAAAATCCATAATGGCCCCTGCAATCTCAGGGAATAAAAACAGATTTTGTGCTTGTTCAATTATGAGTAATACTTTTTTATGTATTAATTATCATTGATAAAAAAAAGTATTGCTCATAAGTATTTGAACAAGCACAAAATCTGTTTTTATTCCCTGAGATTGCAGGGGAATGTTCGCACACCATATAGCCAAACCGATATATAAAATTAACATTTCCCTACCGTGATTTGAAATCACGACCAAGTAATTGCTAGGCGGCTCTCTTACCAACTGAGTCAAACTGACAAGTCTTATATGTTTACGAATTTATTTATTATATATACAATAAAAAGTTGCAGTAATCATCTTCAGTCGGAATAGAAGTTGGAGTGGAGTTTGACCCTGCAGCAACCCGTCTTGTTTTCGTTCATTCATTCACTAATAATTCACTACCGTGATTTGAATTCATGACCATGTGATTGGAAGGCGCCTCTCTTACCAACTGAGCTAAACTGACAAGTCTTATATATATATATACGAATTTATTTATTATATGTACAATACAAAAGTTGCAGTAATCATCTTCATTCGGAATAGAAGTTGGAGTGGAGTTTGGCACTGCAGCATCCAGTCTTGTTTTTTCTACTCGTCTCCTAAGGTTTTACTCTGGGTCCACTTGAGCACAATAATTATCAATCGTCCTTCTCTGTATGAGTTGGTGTACGGATGAAGTAGACAGACTGTGGACGAAGGCAGAACAGACTGAAGCGATTTCAGCAGGATTAACGTAATCATCGGTTTAATCTGCAATTATTTGTGGATTTGGAAGAAAAAGATTTTTGCTTAAGGTTAGAATAATTTAATTAGAAAAAAAAATGATGAAAACACAATTATAGATTTGGTTAGTCACTTAATAGAAACCGTCACGTAATCAACGTCTTTTGGCATGGCGTGTCGGGGGTGATCAATTAAAATATTGGGAAAAGGAATGATCAATGAATAAGTTACGACTCTCGCCTGTTGTTGGGCCCTCTTCTCTTCTCTCCTCTCCTACACCCCAGCCGCCTGTACCTCCAACCACCTCAACCTCCGCTCAATCTTTTCCCATACAAATTAATGATAAAGACAATCATTTGTTTGTCTTGATATATCGTATATATTCTATTTGTAACAACTTCTAACATAGCTTCATTACGATTCTCTGGACCAATCTTTTCCCATACAAATTAATGGCAAAGACAGTCATATGTTTGTCTTGATATATGGTATATATACTATTTGTAACAACTTCTAACATAGCATCATCACGATCTTCTGGACCAATATTTTCCCATTACAAATTAATGGCAAAGACAGTCATATGTTTGTCTTGATATATGGTATATATACTATTTGTAACATCTTCTAACATAGCATAATCACGATTTTCTGGACCAATCCTTTTCCATACAGATGAATAGTAACGACACGGTGTTGCCAATTTGCGCGTTTCGCGCTAGATTTAGCGCGTTTCTTGTTTTGGTTGTGCAAAATGCGCTAAATTAGCGCGTTGTCGCCTAAAACATTCTGGCTATTTTTTGCGCCTTTTTGATGTTTTTTAACCATTTTTGGCTATTTTAAAAGATTTAGCGCTTTCTTAGCGCTTTTTGGCAATCAAACTAGCGCGAAAATATTTTTGAGTTGGCAACATTGTAAAGACAGTCATATGTTTGTCTTGATACATAGTATATACAATGTTTGTCACAACTTCTAACATAGCTTCACCACGATTTTCTGGACCAATCTTTTCCCATACAAATTAATGGTAAAGAGAGTCATATATTTGTCTTGGTATATAGTTTATATATATTATTTGCAACAACTTCTCAATCACAGCCACTCACAGCCACTTTCACTTGCTGCACATCCGGCCTTTAAATCATTCAAAAGGCTAGAACCTTTTCTTGTACTAATTTAATGCTAATAGTCATATTACGCTGATTCTGATCGTCTAACCAAATTACCAATAGCCTTTCCATTTCAATAATTAAACCACTGCATTACTTAGTAATAATTGTTGCTTTCATCTGTGTAGAACCTTTCACATGCTCCATTGTTCTCACTTTATCCTTTAAGATAGTTACGTTCGTTGACCGACTGTAGCCAAAAGCTTTTCGAATAACCGATGGCGTTCCACTCCTTTCCAATCGCTTTATTATTTCCACTTTTATAAATCAATGTCTATTATTATTGGATGAAGTATTGTAACACAGTAGAACAGTAGAAGAAGTGGTATTTGCACTAAGAAATATGAAACTCGATAAAGCCCCAGGCGAGGATGTCATAACTACAGACTTTCTAGAAGATGAAGTAAGAGAAAGAAAAGTTCCTAAAAGCTTCTGTTTCATGTGAGTTCGATTCTCACCGTAGGCTTACACTTTATTTCCGATTTCGCTGTTATTCGTTGCCATAGAAACAGTGGCCCAAATTAACCCAAACTAAAATTAGGATGAAGGTAAAAAAACTAGTCAAATTTAATACAAATTTATTATCAACTTCGTTTTCCTACATTCTGGATGAATGGTCACGAAGGTAAATAAGAGACAAATTTAAACAATTGTATTTAACTCAAATGTTCAATATAATAGGTTACGCTTCAAAGATATAACATACCACAAATTAATAAACCTATAGGTACTAGCGATATCCTAGACATAACAGTAGAAGAAGTAGTATTTGCACTAAGAAATATGAAACTCGGTAAAGCCCCAGGCGAGGAAAACAAGAAGAGGATTGTAGAGGCTATCAGAAAGGGGAAGAGTTTAAAACACGCCCGATCCGCAGACCATACCGATAAGCAACAGATGCTTGCACTAACGGATAAAAATGGCAAAATTATCAAAAATAGGGACAAATTGACAAAAGTAACGTAAAGTACTATGAAAGTTTGTATGCCTCCAAAAATAGAAATACCACAAACTAATAATTCTATAGATACGAGCGATATCCCAGACATAACAATAGAAGAAGTAGTATTTACATTAAGAAATATAAAACTCGGTAAAGCCCCAGGCGAGGATGGCATAACGACAGACCTTCTAGAAGATGCCGGATCGACCTTGCACAAAGGACTAGCACAGCTAACAGATAACAACTAAAGAGGACAACAACAAAAAAGCAGAACTTAACAAATTAATAAATAAAAGAACGAGACAAAAAAGAAAGGAAAATACCAAGTGGGTAGTAGAGGTCTATCAGAAAGGGCAAAAGTTTAAAACGCGCTCGATCCGCAGACCATACCGGAAAACAACAGATGCTTGCACTAACGGATAACAATAGCAAAATTATCAAAAATAGGGACACATTGACAACAATAACGGAAGAATACTATGAAAATGTATATGCTTAAAAAATAGAAATACCACAAACTAATAAAGCTAGAGATACTATCGATATCCCAGATATAACAGTAGAATAAGTAATATTTGCACTACGGAATATGAAACTCCCAGTCGAGGATGGCATAACGACAGACCTTCTAGCAGATGCAGGAGAGATCTTGCGCAAAGGACTAGCACATCTATTCACACAATGCATAAGAGAAAGAAAAGTTCCTAAAAACTTCTGTCTAGGAATAGTGATCCTATTCCATAAGACAGGAGATAAGCACGACCTTGGCAACTACCGCCCTATTACACTATTACCTAACATATATAAACAATTCACAAAAATACTCACAAACAGGCACTCTAGACGAAAAGCAACCATGCGAGCAGGTAGGCTTCAGAAGCGGCGACTCAACAATAGATCACCTACATGCAATAAATCAACTAATCGAAACGTCCCTAGAATACAACAAACCACTCTGTTCGGCCTTTGTAGATTATGAGAAAGTATTTGACCACAAAAGCATCTTTCGGAAAACTGACTGGGAGGGGATGGGAATAAACATAGATGGTGAATACTTAAGCTACTTAAGATTCGCCGATGACATTTCCATGACGTCGGAAGTATTCGAAGAATTACAAAACATGTTAACTGATCTAAATAGAGAATGTAAAAGAGTAGGCTTAAAGATGAACAGAACAAAGACAAAGGTAATGTTCAACGATAAAGTCCCCCAAAAGGCCATAAATATAGAAGACGAGGCTTTAGAAGAGGTCGATGAATACATCTACCTAGGACAGGTAATAAAGCTAGAGAAAGGCCATGGCAGCGAAATAAAACGACGCATAACGATGGGTTGGAAAGCATTTGGTATGAATAGAGACATTCCGAACAGCACCTTGCCAATGTGCTTAAAGCGTAAAGTATACGGTTGCATAATACCAGCCATGATTTACGGATGCGAAACATGGAAATTAACAAAACGAGCTGAAAACCAACTTAGAATGGCATAGAGTGCCATGGAAAGAGCAATGCTAGAAAAGAATCTAAGAGATAGAAAAAGATCAACTTGGATCAGTGGGAGGATTAGAGTAAAGGATATTATACAACTAATTAAGCAGCAAAAATGGAGACGGGCTGGCCACCTAACAAGAAGAAATGACAATAGATGGTGGGGAAAGACTAACCGATTGGTGCCCATGGGACAGTAAACGCAGTAGGAAAAGACCAGACACAAGATGATGGATGAAATAGAAAGGTTTGCCGGTAAGACGTGGCAGAGGTTAGCACAATCTAGGCCGTCATGAAAGGAGATGGGAAAGGCCTTTGTCCAGCAGTGGACTTATGACGGCCGCTGTTGATGATGATGGCAATTCGTAAGTACGAGTTGTCACTAACATTTGAGTCTATGGGTAGACAGACTTTGAAAGAGACATTCGTTTTCAATACGTATATCCTTGTACCATACTCGGCTAAACAAAACGAAAACAAAAGCCCTGGTAACGAAATAGCATATCAACCAAGTTAACGGACCACGGCTGAGAGAAGTTCTGGACGTCAAGCGGTGGTTAGCGGAACTAACCATGCGCTACATACAGTCGCCAGAAAACCGAGGAGGCTGCAGGGTCGAATTGATTGAAAAAGATTGGGCGTAGGTGGGCCACGGCAGTTGACCAGATCTTTCGGTTCGATCTGTTATCCGAGACAGAGTTTCCATTTTCCCTCCCGGTTATTGGATTTTATGTACCGTCGGCTCATTGAACTTGCTAATTGTCCAATCAGCAGATACGTGTACACGCATGCGCGTTGGAGACCGGACAATGGACCGCGAATTCACCATGACGCACTCGGACATGCGTACCCTTTCGTGTATTCCTGGTCGATCCCGTATCGTTTACACGCTTCCACTGGGTCCGTGTATACTTAATGGTGCGAGTGACGTGTCTCGGGTTTCCAATTTCGACCTTTTATGACGACGTTTTAATGCATTACTCATTTTGTTTACGTGCTTCTTTTATAACAGTGGTTCTCAACCTTTATTGTATGACGGCACACTAAGAAATATATTTGACTTACGCGACACACCAACTCTTTCACCCTCATCATCATCATCATCATCAGCAGCAGCAGCAGCATCATCATCAGCAGCAGCAGCCGAGCCTTTTAACGTCCGTCGTTGGACATAGACCCACAAGATCCGCCAGACTTCTCGATAGTGGGTGTTGTGGCGCCAATATCCTGAACTTGTCCAAATCGTCACGCCATCTTATTTTTTGTCGGCCACAATTTCGCGTATGATCTCTGTCCGTTGCCATTTTTTCTCATTGATTTTATATCTCTTTACTCCGTTAAAATATGAATATATATAGGTATTGCGAAGGACCTGTTGTTTTACCATCCTACTTCCACATAGCAGTAAACCTTGAAGTAGTAATGAAGTAGTGTACGGTGTACGGCATACAACTGGATAGATCGTGATATGTTATTCAAGGTACTTGGAATACAATTACGATGGCCCATAACAGTTAATATTCTCAAAGCACTTTACACTGGTACCACAACAACCATTAAACATACAAAACATTTGTTTCAAACATTTACTGAATGTCGTCAGGGCGGATGGAATCACCAATCATATTTAACATCTACTTATATTTTGTATTGCGTTGCGCAAAGAAGGAAGTTCTAGAGAAATATCCAAACACGGGTCTGACATATTCCTATAGAATTCCTAATCATTGTTCTATTCGAGAACAACGTTCAATCCATGGTCTTACTGGCACTAAACGATTACGAATGCTTCCGTATGCTAATGACATCGTCTTGTTATGTACAAATATCCATGAATTGGAAGATATTGTAAGAATATATGATGAAACCTTTACCAGGTATGGATTGATGATTTCAACAGATAAAACTGAGACATTGGCTTTTAACACAACTGAAGAAGTAGCATCGAGACTTATATTAATCTCAAAAGGAAACACTCCCTTAAAGAATGTCCGAAAGTTTAAATATCTAGGGGATATCACAAATTATAAAAATATAAAATCTGTGAATAATGAAAGATCAGGTGATAAACATACAGCAAGTGATACTAAGACGGAAAATCATCAAACATCAAGTAATCATGAAATTTATCTGACATTTAGAATATCATGGACTTCCCAGAAATGGAATGAATTAAAACACGTCCTGACTGATCAAAGAATAAAGATGTCAACAAGAATAACATTTGTTAGAGGCTTGTGTTCATTCCCGACTACTATATAGTGTACAAACATGGGATATGAAAAAACATGAAAAGCTTAAACTAGAGAGTGTGTGGCATGGATTCTTGCGAAAGATGGTTTCAAACGGCTATAAAAGAAAGAAACGCTCCTAAACACAATAAGAAAGGAGTAGAAGCTGCTACCGAGGTAATTGGCGAATTAGATTAGTCCTTTATATATTCAAACGAAGACCTACGAACCATAATAAAAACAATGCCAATATCTGATGTTTGCGAAGTAGGATATTTAAAATATATAGCCCATGTAACAAGACTATCTCATTTTTATTTTTGTCAATGAAAGAAAAATATTCTCTAGCGATTTATGGCTAAAAATTGAGAAAATGTTGGGTTTATATACTATGCAAATACAAAAGAAAATGATAAATAAAAAGGAGTTCATGTTTTTTATATCCCAATATTATCAGCATATGTAAAGACACTCTAAAGCAGTGGTTCCCAACCTTTTCGAGTCACTCCCCACTTTTGTCAATAAGATTACTAGTAAAATAAAATAATTATTTGAAATTATTCTTTGTTTCAACTTACTTAAATGCAACAAGGTATAATTTCAAATAATTATTTTATTTTGCGTATAATTATACAGCTTCATACTAAAAATTAGTTTAATTTTATAATTGTACAGCTGCCGCTGTGTATTTGTTACTCAAAGAAAGCAAGTGAAAATAATTAGGAACACATCATAATTTCCAATTTATTACAACAAAACAATAAGAATTCTGCTATCCTAACTGATATACACATAAATGTGATCTCTGTTCCTGTTTTTTGTTACTAGTTCTTCGATTTGTGGGTCTATTAGTGAGAGAGCACATCTTAAATAATTCTCAACTTGGAGCTTATTTCGAGCCTTCGACTTGATAGATAGAAGTGCAGAAAACCCCATCTCTAGACTGGACTTTTATTTTTATCAATAGCCTTATTCCCTCCTTGGACTACCTAAATCCACCTCTGGGGGGAATTCCAGTTTCGCATATGATCTCTGGAGATCCACGTTGTGAGTCGCGATGTCCAGCGGTTGTCTGACATTCTTGCAACATGACCAGCCCATTGCCATTTGAGTGTTCTAATGTTGTTGTTTTTTTAATGATAGCTTTGATCCCTGTTTGTTTTCTAATATAATGTGTTGTCTTTTGATCCCTCCACTCCAGTTTGGGAACCACTGCTCTAAAGGCACAACGTGTCTAAATGAGGAAATATTTGATGATGATGATGATGATGATGATGATGATGATGATGATGATGATGATGATGATGATGATGATGATGATGATGTAGAAATGAAATGAAATAGAAACAGTTCACTATTCAAGCAGGATATTGATTTATGAATTCATCACCTTTTGTATATTTAATTGTAGGAGTGACGCGTCTCGGGTTTCCAATTCTGTTCCTTCATGACAGCGTTTCAATACATTACTCATTTATTTACGTGGTTCTATCTACAGTGTTACTATGCTTGTTCGCACCTGCGTTCAAATGTTATGCTTTCAGTTATAACACAAGGAAACAAATAAGGCAATTTAATAAGTGGGTGGGAAAAGGGAGGGTACAAACGAAGGTTAGGTAGTTTAATAGGGATAGGGAGAGGGGACGGCAAAGAAAGTTAGGTAGTTTAATTAGAGGGAAGGAAAGAGAGAAAAGAAAGTTAAGCAGTTTAGTAAGAGTGTAGGAAGAGAGAGGACGGAAAAAAGAGTTAGCTAGTTTAATAAAAGGGTAGGGCGAGAGAGGACAGAAAAGAAAGTTCGGAAGTTCAATAAGGGGGTAGGAAGAGAGAGGGCAGGGAAAAAAGTTAAGCAGTTTAATAAGAGTGTAGGAAGGAAGAGAAGACAGACAAGTTACTTAGGTAGTATAATAAGAGGATAGGAAGAGGGAGGACAGAAAAGAAAGTTAAGCAATTTAATGAGAGAGTGGGTAGGGAGAAGAGAGGAGTTAGGTAGTTTACTGAGACGGTAGAAAGAGAAAGAGGGGATGAAAGAAAGTTAGATGGTGTAATAAGAGTGTAGAAAAAGAAGAGGACAGAAAAGAAAGTTAAGTAGTTTAATAAGAGGATAGGAAGAGAGAGGCCAGAAAAGAGAGTTCGGTAATTCAATAAGGGTGTAGGAAGAGAGAGGGAAGAACAGATTTTCGGTAGTTCAATAAGAGTGTAGGAAGAGAGGGGGCAGAGAAGAAGGTTCAGTAGTTTAATCAGAGGGAAGTCAGAGAGAGGACAGAAAAGAAAGTTAAGCAATTTAATGAGAGAGTATGTATGGAGAAGGGAGAAGAGAAAGTTAGGTAGTTTACCTCTCAGTAAACTACCTAACACTCTCTGGAAGCTGTTCGCGTGTGAAACCAATCTATGTTCCTGTACACTTAATGGGGCGAGTGACATTTCTCGGGTTTCCAATTTCGAGCGTTTACGACAGCGTTTACATGCATTAATCTTTATTATTCATCTACGTGGTTCCATTATAATAACAATTAAGTGCACATTGCTTAGATTACGGTATACCTAAAGCTGTGTTCTGTGTCAGTATGTTTACACAGTATTTGAAAGGTTAACGCAACGTATTGTTAACTAAAATTCTTGTATTCAATTTGGGTGAAAAACAAAATTGACACATCAGCAACAGCAGCAGCAGTAGTAGTCATGGCTAAATCTGTGTTCTGTGTCAGTATGTTTACACAGTATTTGAAAGGTTAACGCAAAGTATTGTTAACTAAAATTCTTGTATGCAATTTGGGTGAAAAACAAAATTGACACATCAGCAACAACAACAGCAGTAGTAGTAATGGCTAAATCTGTTGTTGGCGTTGCGTTTCTACCGTAGCAAGAACAGGAACAATCCTCACCAAATTTAGAGGAGTAAAAATTAACATTCCGGTACCGTGATTTGAAACTACGACCAAATGATTTACTAGGCTGTCTACGAAATCTATCTTACAGACAGTCTATCAAACATTTGGTCGTGGTTTCAAATCACGGTAGGGGAATGTTAATTTTTACTCCCCTAAATGTGTTAGTCTTTGCGCAGATTAGTCGTATACTGATTTGTAGGCGTTGATTTGCCGGCGTGAGATTTATTGTAGTTGCATTTCTTACGAGTGTACTGTAAAGTCAACGTACTGTCAAAATGCAATTAGACGAAAACATTTCAGTAGCCAATGAACCAAACATTTATATCACCATACTGATATACGTACGTTAAAACAAGAGGTGCAAATCTGAAAGTGTTTTGTTGAAAGAATGGGTCTCAAAAGTCCGGCATTTTCTGTATTCCGGCAATGGCCAGGTCCTGAGCTTGCCGGTTTGAAGAGGTTCAACCCGTATTAGGGTGTTACACATGGAACTTCGTTTTTTATATCGCAGGGAATAATGTTAAGCGAAAGATTTCCTCATGTGGTTGCATTTTTCTTTGCAGATTCAATGTAAATAGAGACATATTTCGTTATTATCGGAGGTTTTTACGCCCTTAACTGCAATGGTGTCTACCCAAGAAGTTAGTATATATATGTTTTATATTTTATTTATTCTATTAAGTTAATAAGAAATACGAAAGTTGCAGTAATCATCTTAAGTCGGAATAGAAGTAGAATGAGTGTTTGCGTGAATTTTTATTTCTTAGCAGCGTATATTTAAAGTACTGAAATTAAGTTGAACATCTGAGTGTTGCTAGTAAGCGTCGATTTTATTTTTTTTATCAGGAACTGATTTGGAAAATAATTAAGTTGAAACAATGATTACATTACGAGTTGAAAAATGATTTTAATTATGAAATGTTTTTGATAAGTGAGATGAAGGCTGCTATAAACTAAAAAATGAAAATATGACCCATTTGAAGCAAGATCCTTTTCCCAACGATCCTCTGATGATAATATGCCATCTTTATAAAAAGTATTTAGGTTTAGCGATCACGATTTCAGTAAAGGCACGAATTATTCAGTATAGCCCATAAATAAGTACACCCCTACCACTATGTTATAGAAATTTAATAGTCTTCTAAACCAAACATAGCAGGATTTTAATTATTTCTAGTGGAACATTACACAATCAAAACGGATATTATCAGGTAGTATTTATGACCAAATTCTACAGCATTGAAACTCTGTTGCCAAAAATATTCTTTCGTAGTGGTGTACTCATCTTTGGACGGCAACATATTTATATTTCTGGCAACAGATTTGCTGTAGAGTTTGGTCATGCACGCTCTGAATATACAGTATCGCCCATAAATGAGTACACCCCTACCACTATTTTATAGAAAGTTAATTGTCTTCTTAACCAAACATGGCAGGATTTTATTATTTCTAGTGGAACATTACACAATCAAAAGATATTATCATATATTATTTATGACCAAACTCTACAGCATTGAAACTCTGTCAAATGTATAAATATGTTTCCGTCTAAAGATGAGGACAACACTACGAAAATATATTTTTGGCAAAAGAGTTTCAATGCTGTAGAGTTGGTCATAAATAATATCTGATAATTTCCACTAGAAATAATAAAATCCTGCTATATTTGGTTTAGAAGACAACTTTCTATTAAAAGTGGTAGGGGTGTACTTATTTATTGGCGTCACTGATAAATAATACCAGATAATATATATTTTGACCGTGTAATGTTCCACTAGAAATAATAAAATCCTGCTATATTTGCTTTAGAAGACAACTTCCTATTAGAAGGTGGTAGGGGTGTACTTATTTATTGGGGGCATTGTATTTATATATTACATTTATTAGATATAATAATCAAAACAGATATTATCAGATATTATTTATGAAAAAAGATTTTTCGTAATGGTGTACTCATCTTTGGACGGCAACATATTCATATTTTTGGCAACAGAGTTTCAATGCTAGAGAGTTTGGTCATAAATAATACCTGATAATATCCGTTTTGATTGTTTAATGTTCCACTAGAAAGCAGGATTTTAATTTCGATAGGCTGGTTTAATGTGTGTAGGTGGTCTATTGTTGAGCGGTTGATTTTCATTTGAAGTGTTTATTAATCTATTTGTATGTATTTGTCTCATTCGCAGTCTGGTTTAATGTGTGTAGGTGGTCTATTGTCGAGCGGTTGATTTTCATTTGAAGTGTTTATTAATCTATTTGTATGTATTTGTCTCATTCGCAGTCTGTATTTCTCTTGTTGCCAAAAATGTGAATATGTTGCCGTCCGAAGATGAGTATAACACTACAAATAAATATGTCAAATCTGTAGAGTTTTGTCATAAATAATACCTGATAATATCCGTTTTGACTGCGTAATGTTCTACTAGAAATAATAAAATCCTGCTATATTTGCTTTAGAAGACAACTTTCTATTAACATTTGTAGGGGTGTACTTATTTATGGGCGATACTGTAGCTTCCCTATTATTGAATCATTTATTAGGGAAATGCTTGAAAAGATAATGATCTGTTGGAGAAGTGTTAGGTGAATATGGCGGCTGCAGACTTTATATCCCAATATTCTACGCTTAGGCACAGTCAGCTGAATGGTGTTATATCTGGAACTGCCATGAAGCATTCAATTCAGTTCATGTGGGACCCATTTCCCAATGTTTTAATCGTTCCTATTGCCTTGAAATGACTTGTTATGACCACTATTGAAGTCCGAAGCTATGCAGAAAATGCTCGAACCGTTGTTCGTGGGTCGGTGGTGACGGCTTTCAATAATTCTTCATCATTAAGAACGGATTTGGGCCTCCCTCGGGGTTTATTATTGGTGTCCATATTTCCAGATCTGAACTCATTAAATCAATACTGAATAGTTCGTAGTGTAGTAATGTTCATTCCAAATGCTTTGTTGGCGTTATCGGTAGATTGAGCAGCATCACGTCCTGATTTGAAATTGTACTTGAAAATTAGTCTAACTTCTTGGGTAGTCAGCATTGCTGTTGAGGGCTCAAAAACCTCCAATAATAATACAGCACGCAATCTGCTTCCTCGTGCAGACAAGTCTGGCAACTGCAGGATCAAACTCCACTTCTACTTCTATTTCGACTGAAGATGATTACTGCAACTTTCGTATTTGTTCTTAACTTAATAGAAGAAATAAAATATAAAACATATATATACTAACTTCTTGGGTAGACACCATTGCAGTTAAGGGCGTAAAAACCTCCAATAATAACGAAATATGTCTCTATTTACATTGAATCTGCAAAATATACAATTACATTAGGAAACCTTTCGCTTGACATTATTCCCTGCGATATAAATTTCATGTGTAACACCCTAATACGGGTTGAACCTCTTCAAACCGGCAAGCTCAGGACCTGGCCATTTCCGGAATACAGAAAATGCCGGACTACATAAATTTACTTTTGAGAAACCTTAAAATGTGTTTCTTATTATTCATAATATGAATATGTTGCCGTCCAAAGATGAGTACACCATTACGAAAAAATGTTTTTCATGAATAATATCTGATAATATTTGTTTTGATTATTATATCTAATAAATTGTTTCTTTAACAAGTACGTATATCTGTATGATGATATGAATGTGTGGTTTATTGGCTACTGAAATGTTTTCGTCCAATTCATTGCATTTTGACAGTACGTTGACTTTACAGCACACTCCTTCATTACTACTTCAAGGTTTACTGCTAGTGGAAGCAGGACGGTGATAAAACAGTAACACTTGTCCCGCGCCAACCAATGTATATTCATATGTTAATGTAGTAAACCATTGGTGTGCAACGTAAGTCAAATATATGTCTTAGTGTGCCGTCATATAATAAAGGTTGAGGACCACTGCTCTATCGTCTTCTCTTCTTTCTCTCTCTTCCTCTTTTCCTCTCTCTCTCTTCTCTTTCTTTCTCTCTGTCTTTCTCTTTAATTCTTTTTCAGTTCTTGATCTCTTATTTGTTGCCAGCACCCACTCACATAAAAACTAAGAAATGGTCAAGACTGAAAGGTGCTGAAGAAGAAATGAGAGTTTAGCCAATATATACCAATGTATATTCATGTTTTAACCCTTTATGGCAAGTAACAGAAACCTACAAGCAGACAAAGAAGTGAGATCGACTTCATATTATATATGAGAGGTCTTGTCTTCACATATAGTAGGAAGGATATTTTTAAAGCCATTTTGTCTATATATGATCACCTGAGGACACGTCAGCCACATGCAAATATTGTAGCCACAAAGACAACATAATCCGCACCAATGTGGTCTGCATGTTTTGCAAAGTAGACTTGTGCTTGAAAAAAGACAGAAACTGTTTTGAGGCACACCACACACCCATTAGATTAGCCTGTTTTTGGCCAGCACAATAAAATTGTAAATTCAATCCGGTGTTATCTTTTTTTGTCAATATCAATTTTTGTGTATCTATTTATTTTGTTGAATGTTATTCTTTAATTCTATGTTTTATTTAACTTTCTACTTTAATCTTTTTTATATTTTCCATTTTTGGTCACCTTTTGGGTGAGGCAAAAATCAGAGGGGCTTTTGCACCCATAAACAAAAACAATTCAGAAAACTTGCAACTGAAAATATCTTGTAATTAGGTCTAGTTTAACATACAGAAAGGTTGCTTTGATATCTAAAATATTTGTAGGGCTGCCCTATAAAGGGTTAAATCTTACATAATTGATGATCCGACCCCGAAGTACTCACACAAACTCTTTACAGAAGTTGCTTCATCTAATTCTTTTCAGTAATTCAACCTTTTCAAGCCTGTGTTATGCTTACGCTTTTTAGCATCTTCTGCACCTCTTGGTCTCTTGGATGACATCCTGGAGGGCTAAAATACAGCTGAATATATGAAATTAACAGGACTGTGTCACCAAAACACTCGGCTGCAGTGTAAACTTAAAAATATCACTTATCACTAAATATTTAAATTTATTTTATTACTATAAATGAAATAAATTAAAATATTACTTA
>VCCN01002367.1:377396-389153 GCA_006491835.1 Architeuthis dux
TAGATAGATATGTGTGTGTGTGTGCGCGTGTTTGTGTGTGAAAAGTTATATGTTATATACTGTATTGATAGAACGGATATGTTCATTTTGTGTGTAATTGTCACAGTGTGCGTGCGCACGCGCGTGTGTGTATGTGTGGGTGGGTGTGTGTAAAAAAACTTATATCCTATATACATATATGCATATATATATATATAATATAAAGAAAGGCATTTTTCCCACTTTGCTACTTCCTTCTAGATAGAGTATAGACACTCACCTTGTGGCTATAAGAAGTCCGTGATCATTGTTGTTTACGGTAAAATCGCTCTGGTTTCTCCCACTACGTTAACAGCCAGCCTCCATGTTCTTTTGCGAATCCTTCTCTCTTTCCTTCCGACCATGCTTTTTATTTTAATGTTCAACCTCTCTCGTCTCTCCCCACAACATTTCTTTCACTATTTTTATTCTTCTCTTTCCTTCGGTAGTCTCCAAGGTTCTTTTCTCCTTCAATTTTCTCTTACTATTTTCTATTTTTACTTCATATTTCTTTCTTTTTGTTTCCGTTTTTTTTTTTGTGTTTTTTTGTTTGTTTTCTCTTAAGGGTACATTTCCTTATTTCTTTGTTTTTTTGTTTTCTTTTTTGTTTCGGCTCTCTTCCGCGCCACCCCAAAATATACAACAAATCCTCTATGTGAGTCTCTCTCGACGTACTATATTTAAAGTCTAACACACATACATGTTTGTCAGTAAAAAGTATATAAATAATATACTATACTTATGCCTCTGCGCACGAAGGGCTACGTACACCTTTCATTTTGTCTTTTAAATATAGGACTGTGCCCGAGGATGTTCAGTTTTGTGTAAATATGAGACCAGATTTGATAAGAGTGAATATCTTTTAGAAATGCGTGTGTGTTTTTTGAATACTACTTTCAAAATAAGTAAATAAATATAAGTAGTGTGATTTGACTTAATGTGCGTGACGCCGTGTGTCTATGTATTCGTAACGTAGGTAGATATTTATTGTTTACATATATACTGATGTCGGGTGTGCCAGTAATCCCCAAATATTGGGTATATAAGTGTATTGTTCAGTTATCAGTTATAAAGAGAGTGTTTTTTTGGGTTGTCAGATTTGCGTGTGTTATTAATGTGTGAAAAGCGTGTGTGTCACTTTTTGTTTATATAGAAATGAATACAATGTGTTTGTGTGTGTGTAGATGTGTTCATTTATGTGTGCGTGTATGTGTGTGTGAGAGAGAGATAGAGTGCGTGTATAATTGTGTCGTGTGTGAGTGCGTTCGCATTTGACTTGTGTTTTAAAACTACTTACATACGACGGTGTATAATACAACCATATGATGTTCTCTCCTCGTCTTTTTTTGCCTCAGAGCTCTCTATCTCTCCTTCCTCTCCTTCTACTTGCTCTCCTCTTTCCTCTTTTTTTTGTGTGTGTGTCTCTTTCTGTTCCTTCGTATCTCCTCCTTTGTTTTTTGTGTCGCTTTTTCCTTACTGTTCCTCTTTCTTTCTTCTTTCTTTCGTTGTTCTTTTCATCTTTCCTCCTCTCTTTCTTCTCTCCTCTTTCTCATTGCTCGCTATGTATGTATGTTTTTGTGTATGGGTGCGAGTGTATGCGAGTGTGTCACAATATCTACTGTAGTTCTCTAAGCGCCTACACTCCAGTTGCCACTGCCTCCGTTCTCGCTACTACTACTACTGCTACCTCAACCACAGACACACTGACTCCAGATCTACTTCTACTACTATTTCTCTTATACAACTGGGGTTTAATGCGGCATGGTCGTGGCTCAGTGCGTAAACGCGACAGCTCTAAAAAGCAGTACAAACTACCCTGATTTTACGTCGGGGATGCGTTCATAGTGACGTAAACGAAATCGGCGCAAAATAAATCCATTATATAAACATGTTAATATAATTTTTTACTAATAAATATAATATTACATTTTTTAGTTTTTTTGTTTTTTTTAATTAGTTTTATTTATGTTTTTATTTCCGATCAACGCTATTCGCTGCCGGAGGGTAGTCGGCCTGAGCAAAAGTTGCGATAAAAAGCAACTGATAAAAATTAAGATGAAGGTAAAAAGTAGTCATACAAATTTAAAATAATAATGAAATATAATATCGATTTGTTATTTTAATCGGGCACGCGCGATAGCGCTTTGCCCATAATATGATTGAGTTGAGTTTTTACACAAAGCGACGATTTTAATTTTCTAATAACTTTTGTAAAACTCAACCAATTTTGATAATATATAAAATAAATAAATAATAACTCAATTAGTTAAATACTACCTGAATTACCAAAAAGAAGAACAAATTTATTGTGTGTACAAACAGACAAACGTGAATGAATACATATAAATATATAGAAAAAGTATGAAAAAATAACTCTCAATCGAAAATAAATCCTGAATCCAATCTAAAAATGTAATCAATTCTTCCTTAGCCTTCATTGTGTGTGATATCATGAAATTCATTGAGAACTTTTGGAGATATTGTGTGGACGAACAGACAAACATGAGTGAATATATATAAATATATGGAAAAAATGAAAAAAATATGTCAATCGAAAAAAATAAATCCTGATCCAACCCAAAATTTAATCAAGTTTCTTCAGCCCATGGCCCACCCTTCCACAAAATGTTACTGACATTCATAGAGAACTGTTGGACATATTGTGTGGTCAAACAGACAAACATGAGTGAATACATATACATATATGGAAAAAATGAAAAAGAAACCCTGATCCACCCAAAATGTAATCAATTCTTCCTTCGTCCATGGCCTACCAACACATAACATGTCATCAAAATTCATTGAGAATTCCAGAGATATTGTGTGCACAAACAGACAAACTTGAATGAATACATATAAATATATGGAAAAAATGAAAAAATATGTCAATCAATTCTTCTTTAGTCCATGGCCTACCAACACAAGATGTCATTGAAATGCATTGAGAACCGTTGGAGATATTGTGTGGACAAACAGACAAACATGAATGAATATATATAAATATATGGAAAAAATGAAAAATATGTCAATCGAAAAAATAAATCCTGATCCAACCCAAAGTTTAATCAAGTCTTCTTTAGCCCAAAGGATGTCTTTGAAATTCATTGGGAACTGTTGGAGATATTGTGTGGACAAATAGATAAACATGAGTGAATACATATACCTCTTCCAATTTAGTTGTCACAGGTAAAAAAAAGAAGCTTTTTAAAATCACCAACAATAATTCTGTCTCTATTTAAACTGGCGCCATAATTATTAGTTTCTGTGTTGAACTTTTTACGTCACATTTCGAAGCGAGATTTGCGTAAACTTGAATAAATCTTTCAGGAATTAATAACAAAGTCATCTTTTGAGTCTCTCGTTCAATAAGTTTTTCTTTTCATAACACAGCACAATGACAAGGTAGTGACTCAATCAGTAAACTTGTCGATTTAATCTCTTTCAAATAAAACCAATACTTGAATCTTTCAAGAATTAATAGCTCTATTCTGTCAGTAAAGCTTGCAATATTTCCTGGCCCTCGACAATCCCTTTTTTGTTCATTTACTTAATATGCATTTCCTAGGATGCAAACCCTCGGTTTAAAGGGTGGGGTCGACCCTGGGAAAGTCGCACTTCACCTTAAAACTACACTGCTCAGGCTGGAGGTTTACCCCGCATGTTGGTCCTGCCGTCTATGGTCCAAATGCTGTGGAGGGCCATCCCCAAAATCTTCGTTCGAGAAGCCAAGCCATTCATTCATTCATTGCTATAGTAACAAAATCGGCGCAAAATAAATCCATTATATAAGCATGTTAATATAAGTTTTTACTCATAAATATAATATTACATTTTTAAATAATTATTTGCAATCAGCGTTGGAACCAGGTCAAAATGGGGGGGGAGTCAGTGTTGCCAACTCAAAATCACTAAATCAACCTCGAAAAAGCGTCAAAAACGCCAAAAATGCACTAAAACATTGTTAGCCATTTTATGACGATTTAAATGGCTAGAAATGGCTAGATTAGTCTTTTAAAAAATGGCTAAAAATAGCCGTGTGTGTGGCATGTATATACACACGTATACGCCGCATGTATACACACTCATACATCGAAAACACACACATATTTCGCACGTCCTGTAGACGACATTTTGCAACATATGTATCTAAGTTTTGTCAAAATGTCACTTTCTGGTGAGGTGTCACGATCTTTTAAAATTTGTATATTTATTTCTGTCTTCTGCCGGAGTAACCTCACCCTACTCCCACCCCCACGGTTTTTTCTTTATTTCTGCACGATTTTCGAGGGTCGGTCTTGAAAAAGCTGTAATTGCAATGCATTTTATATTTGTTTTATCCATAACGCCAGAATGTTCTGTGTCACTACGGGGCCGTAAAAAAGGGGAAACGTTTGGGGGATTCCAAGGGGTAACCAAATGTTTGGGTGGGGGCGAAGTGTTGGATAACGCCGGTAGTTTTTTTCTTCTGGTCGCCGTGAGAGATGAGAGAAGATGATTTCTCGTTGCTGAACTTTCTGTGGAGGGAAATTAAGGGGAGCCTCTTTTGTCCGACCCGTCGCTACCGACTTCAGATCTAAACTGCCCCTGATTTGAAGATCAGGGCTCCTTAAAAGGCCTCTCCGGTAATACGATATGGGCTTTTTGGTCACGTACGTCCGCGAACACACGAACACACAAACACAGTGTGCATTTCGTTACAGAAACCAAATGCAACTGGGGGTAGCCCCGGACAATTTCGAATTACCTAGCATTACAAGGACCCAACTTCCATTTGCATTTTCATCAGTCTGAGATGATAAAATATATCATTTTCAGCATTGGCATAAAATAATCTATTAATCTGGTTTGCAGGCAAAATCTCGGAAATTCTGTAATTTTTGTGAAATTCAAACGTAATAACCTAATAATTGCATAATTCATTTCAAAATGGTTAACTCTTACTTTCATATTTTATACTTATTTCAGTTTTCTTTTATCTGCAAAACGCTTGAGGGTACGCTCCCTCCTGCCCCCTCCCCCCGACTCGTTACGGCACTGCACCGGTTATTGAAGTGAGTGAAAGTGTAGACGCCCCATTATTCACGGTTTCGATTTCCGCGGTTTAATTTCCCTCATATATCCGTTCATAAGCCTACTATGGCCTTGTGTCAAACAAGCTGTACATACTGAAACTGAATATACTTGATATTTGTTAAGTTTAACCACAGTAGCGGGACACCCAGTGAGGATTGAACTCATTACTGTAGTAATGGTCAGCATCACAAGCTTGTTAACCATTACTACACTCATCCTAATTACAACGTAATAAATCTCGTCATTTTTGACGGGTTACTGTGCTAGTTAATAAATAAAAACATACGAAAAAAAGAAGATAGAGAGGTCGCAGACACACGACAGAAGGCCTGCTTCAATTTCGATAGACAATGGAACAATACTGAAATGACCCCTCCAGGGCCCAAACCTGGACGAAGCGTATGGAGATGCTCAGTCGAGAGATTCCCACTCTCGGTCGCGCTGATGTAGTCTAAAAGTAAGCGGAGTGATACGTTTGGCATCGGCTTGGCTGCAGGGGCTGCCGGAAGGACGTCAAAGTTGGGCATCCTAAGGGGGCCCCGCTCCCTGGTTCGGAATCAGAGTTGTTCTTTTCCTTGACTGTTTGACTTCCCAAGACTAGAAAGCCCAGTCTGACCATAACTAAATGGAGAAGAGATGGATTCATGCCTTTCCCAAGGGCATTAGTGCAATGTAAACTTCCAAACCAGACACGCCACACTGACTCCCGATGACATGAATAAGAAAAAAAATGTATTCTTTGGCTATACACGGCCAAATTTCGGTTGGCTATAAAATGGCTATAAAATGGCTACCCTGACTGTTAATTGCTATAAAATATCTACCCCGTTTGGAAATTGTAAAGTCTCACACACTCGCTCACTCAATGTTAAAAATGTGCGCTGTTTTTAACATCGAGTGAGCGAGTATGTGCAAAATTCATGGAAGAAAAACAGAAGTTAATACATAAATTATAGTGGATAATCCACACACTCGCTCACTCGATGTTAAAAACGGCACATAAATGTTGTGCGCCGTTTTAAACATCGAGTGACCGAGAGCGTGGAACTTTACAATTTACAATCGGGGTAGCCATTTTATAGCAATTGTATAGCCATTTTATAGCCATTTTATAGCCAACCTAAATTTGGCCGCGTATAACCAAAGATTAGCGAAAAATAAATGGGCTAACATGTCCTGGCTTGAGGCGCGAAAGATTAATCTTTTCATTGTCAACCACGAATAAAATCGATTGTTTCGAACGCTGGAGCGGAATGCAGAATTAGAGACCGTCAACCAAAACTGTCACCAAAGGATGTCAACATAGGTTTCTTCAGTTTTCAAGTGAATCTGGTTGGCTATGTATATGTCGCTCGTGAGGCCGCACCAATGTGGCTAGAAGACTGAAAATCTAAACATTATTATGTCTAGAAAAAACGTTTTGTTTGTTTTTTTGAAAATTCGCCCCAAAATAGGTTTTTAGTGTGAGTTTCAATTTACAATGTAAGTTTGTGCTAAATTTGTCCCTTAGTTTGTGTCCAGCAGCGTTCACGTTTGTTTTGTTTTTTTGTTGAAAATTCGGACTTTTTTTTTATCACCACCCAACAAAACGCGAAAGGAGTAACTTATTCATTGGCCACCACTTTTTCCAATTTCTTAATTGATCACCCCCAACACGGCATGCTGGTCACGTGACGGTTTCTATTGGATGACTAACCAGACCTGTTTCAAAAGGTCTTCAGTCAATTATTCCCCCTTTCAACAATAGACATGTTTGATCCTGATTGACTTTCATTAAATCAGTATTTTATTGTAAGTGCAAGATAGGGGTCGGGTATCAGGACTACTGCCCCCCGGAACAATAGCACAACTGCCCCCTGGATAACTGCCTCCCGGATAAATCACTCTTGATAATTGCCCCCTGGACAATTTCCCCCTGGGTGTGATCATTTAGATGGCCAACTACTTCATTTCCACAAACTTTAATTCTGGCTTTCATATGCTATTTTCAGGGGGAAATATATAATAAATATAGCAGGATTTTATTATTTCTAGTGGAACATTACACAATCAAAACGGATATTATCCGATATTACTTATGACGAAACTCTACAGCATTGAAACTCTGTTGTAAAAAATGTGAATATGTTGCCGTTCAAAGACGAGTACAACACTACGAAAAAATATTTCAATGCTGTAGAGTTTGGTCATAAATAATACCTGATAATATCCGTTTTGATTGGGTAATGTTCCACTAGGAATAATTTCAGACTGTTCATATACAGTATCGCCCATAAATAAGTGCACCCACTACTACTTTTTAATAGAAAGTTAATTGTCATCTAAACCAAACATAGCAGGATTTTATTATTTCTAGTGGAACATTACACAATCAAAACGGATATTATCGGGTATTACATATGACCAAACTCTACAGCATTGAAACCCTGTTGTCAACAATATGAATATGTTGCCGACCAAAGATGAGTACGAAAAAGTATTTTGGATCCCTCGAGATCATTATCCCTATCACTAATCAGCCTTTTAAGTGTGATTAGTGATAGTGATAAGCTTATAACTGTGTGCATGTGATTACTTTGCACTAATCAAGCGAAGAATCATCCTAATCACCCTATAAGCAAGCCTTTAGCAGAGCAAGTTCGATCTTCAAGATCAATGAGATCTCATTGGTCTTTAAAGAATGGACTACAACCAGTTCATCCTCTCGATAGTCACCTACGAAACAGAAACATGGAACAAAGGGACTAGAAGTGGCTGAAAGGAACAGAGACACAGAAAGTGGCTGAAAGGCGGCGATGTGTTATCAAATTGGGTTCCACCTTGATCATCAGATATAAGTGCCGCTTGAAATCAAACTAAGAACCATCCTAGGCTGAGAAGCCTTCGACAGAGCAAGTTCAATCTTCAAGGAAGAGAAGATCCCATTAGTTTTAAGAAGAATGGTTTATAACCAGTGTGTCCACCTGATGTTGTATAGTGGGGTGAATGTCCTGGACTTGGATAGAAAGGAAACTCGAAGACTTGCTTGTAAAGATATCTGGACATATTTTTATTTCATTGTATACACAGCACACTCTTCGTCGGGCGGTGGATGAAGAGTGGGAGAGAGATGATGGGTGCCGAGAGACCGTTCCCAACAGGGGAACTTGGGCTTATGTCTTCCCAGCCCTAGGTGGTCTGCCTCCTGGCTGCTTGGGTCTCAGTTTTCTGTTCGGCTCTCGAGTTTTCCTGTCCGCGCCTGATCTTCGTTCGGGTCTGCTTTATAGGTTTCTCGAACGCCCACGCAGGTGTCATCCACATCCTGTTTGTGGGACACCTACACATATACCTATTTCCTAAGGTGAGAGGGTCACTTACATTTCCGCACAGGTGTTTGACCCCGGAATAACCTTTTCGTGGCCTCATATCATAACACTGATAGTTACCGATGTAGCTGAAACATTGAACTTGACCAAGAAATTGGCTCTCAAACTCTAAGACCCATGCAACATGCACCTGAGAAGAAGATCATGCTAAACAAAACAGCACAATATATTAGAGAGCGAACAGATGTCAGAGATATCCTAGACGCCATTAGCAAACTTAAATGCTTTTAGGCAGGCCATGTTCCAAGAATAGGACACAACCGCTGGACATCGCGACTCACAACGTGGATCCTCCGAGATTATATGCGAAATTGTGGCCGGCAAAATATAAGATGGCGTGATGATTTAGACAAGTCCAGATTTAGAATATTTGTGACAATTTGGAAAATGTATCTAACATGTTTCGGCTATTCGGCTTCCTCAGAAATAATGAAATATAGTTAAAAAAAAAAAAAGTTTCGAAAATAGCGTTCCGCGTATGTTTTGCATTATGTCGTCATGGACAAATAGTCAGGTAGCTTAGGCTAAAAAAGTGGACACACCGGACAAAAGCACCAATTCTTTTCCACATATTATTCATGGCCTTAGTTTCCCATTTTTGACAGGAACCACTTCCTCCAGATATATTATGGCCGAGATATTGGTGATATAGGTTTCAGATGACGGCCATCTTTAAAATTCAAGATTGCCGTCATCTGAGACCTATATCACCAATATCTCGGCTTGTAAACCACTTAGGATCGTAATATTTGTGTCTAAACATATATTTTCAGGGCCAAGGAATACGAATACACAAAAGTAATAGAAGTATATTTGGACAAAATTAAAAATAAGTTATTTAAATATGTTATGTATTAATGTGGCTAGGTATAATTTTCTAATGATTTCGTATTAGATGGATTGGTTCCTCTGCATGATCTGTCAGGCAAGCACTCCAGGGGTTTTTAAATGTCCACTTAATGGAAAAGGAAGTGGGGATAAGTCAGAACCATACAATGCTTTCCTGAAAAGCAGGTATTAGTGATTTGGTTTTTCACTGTGGCCGCTACAATGTCCTGTATAAATCCTTTGTCGAAATAGTTCTGTTTCATTTTAAATGCCGCAAAACACGGTACTTGCTGTTCTGTTCCTGGATTTGCAGATGTAACATTTGTTATGATATAGTGCCACGTGAGGTCATTTCCGGGCTAACACCTTGTGACCCCTGGAAAGGTACAAATGCGTGGGTGTCTGGAAACAAGATGTTGAACACAACAAGCGTGGGCGATCGAAGCCCATAAGAAGACAGAGCCCAGAGCCGAGGGACAAGCAGAGACATCAGCTGGGCTTGGAAGCACGGGGCCAGTTCCCCTGTTGGGAACAGGCTCCCATTATCTCTCTCCTGCTCTTCATTCTCCACCACTGACACAATGTATCTTATGAAATAAAAATATATCCTCATATTTTTATAATCAAGTTTCGAGTCTTCCTTATTCTCCAAGTTCAGGATTTCCCTCCCTCAAATGAGTAACCGAACGACGAGACATCTCATGTCAACAGAACATGTAAAAGAGGCTGTACAGCACATTGAATTTCCATGGATTATGTTAAAATATGTATACATATACATTAGAATATTTATGATAATTTGTAAAATTTATTTAACATGTTTCGTCTATTCGTCTTCCTCAGAAGTAATGAAATATAGTTGAAAACGAAAGTTTCAGAAATAGCGTTCAGCGTATGTTTTACACCGTTATAGACAAAGCAGATATTAGTGATTTGTATATGTTCCGTCATCTTTGTGTTTTTATTGTAGTGGTTATAATGATCCGTATAAATCTTTCGTCGAAATAGTTTTGTTTCATTTTGTCTTTTCATTCAACTGTATTTCATTATTTCTGAGTAAGCCGATTAGACGAAACATGTTAAATAAATTTTCCAAATTGTCATAAATATTCTGATCTTGCCGGATTCTATATCCAATTGATTCTCGCAAGTTCAGAACGTATTGGCCCCGCGATGCTCAGAAGCGAAAAAAACTGACCCTGGGGAAGGCCTACGTCCAACAAAGGACTTTATAAAGGTGATTGATGACTTCCATTGCTGGGCAGAGGGTGTAGTGGCTCAGTTGGTAAAAGTGTTTCTTCCTTATGATGATTGCTGCCACTCGATACGAGTATGGTGACTCCAAGGAGGGCACAAGGTCATGTGCCCTCCATAGAGCAGTGTGTGCAAGGAAAGGGTTCACATTTTAGAAAATTCTATTTTAGTGTGAAAAGAAAAGGTATACAATTTGTATATACAAGCACACATAACAATCACATTTACACAATATCCAGGGTCTTTGCGGTGGTGTAATAAACATCATAATTCTTCTTAAAATCATTTTCTTCTGTTGATAACACTATATATTCCGGTTATTTTAGTGTGAAAACAAAAGTATACAATTTGTACACATAACACATACACATACAAGCACACATAACAATCATATTTACTCAATATCTAGGACCTAAAACTTTTGCGTTGGTGTAATAAACATCATAATTCTTCTTAAAATCATTTACATGTGTTGATAGCACTACATATTCGGTTATTTTAGTGTGAAAAAAGAAATACAATTTGTACATACAAACACACGATCTGGGGCTTTAAACCTTTTAGTGTGAGAGAAAGTATACAATTTGTATATACAGGCACACACCATAACAATCATATTTACACAATATCTAGGGCCTTAAACTTTTGCGGTGGTGTAATAAACATCATAATTCTTCTTAAAATCATGTACATCTGTTGATAGCACTACGTATTCCGGTAATGTCCCAGTAGACACCTAAAAGAGATCTACGAGAACACACAGTATATCACAGCAGTCATAGAAACCAATTGATATATATGTTCCAGGGGTCTCGAAAGAGTTAAACACTCTGATTTGATTCTTAAAAATTGCATTAAACCCTTACGAGATCAATATTTTCCACTCAACGTTTCATGTTTTTGTTTGATAATTAAATGTAATATATGAATCATGAAAATATTTTATTTCCTTTACTCAATGTTTTGCTATAAATATACTTAGCCTATAAAAATCTCTAAATACACAGGGCAAGCATCCATTTGCCAGATGTCATCCCTAAAGCTAAAATGTATATGTAGGTCATTCCATATCAAATCACCTAATACTTCTTAAGTCCCCATGGGCACCATATTAGATTTTGATGAAATTTCAGTAGGTGATACATTTTCTAGAGAAAATCCAATCCTGAAAACTTCGGCTTGATTGAACAAATGGTTCAGAGGTTATGACAAATTGAAA
>VCCN01002367.1:449830-462663 GCA_006491835.1 Architeuthis dux
ACAAATACTTGAAATATTCACGTGAATTCATAGTATCATTATTCTGTCATTAAATTACGTATCTACATCTACATCTATCTCTTTTTTTCTGCGTGTCTTCTTGTTTCTTTCTCTCTCGCTTACACACTATCTGTCTCTCTCCATCACTCAACCACTCACTGTCGGTTTAGCTTCATCTCTCTCTCTCTTCCTATCTCTCCCTCTCTCCCCTCTCTCTCTCTTCCTCTCTCCCCTCTCTCTCTATCTCTCTTTCTCTCTCTCTTCTGCACATCTCCTTAACTCTTTCCCACTTACTCACTCACTCGCTTCCTCTCCCTCTCTCTTTATTCTGCTTATATCATTTCCTCTTTCTCTCACACTTACCGATTCACTATAGGTCTCTCTCTCTCTCTCTCTCTCGCTATCTCTCTCTCTCTTGTTCTCTTTTTTGAGTCTCTCGCTCGCTCGCTCTTCCTTGCTCTCCTCCTCGTTCTCTTTTTCTGTGTCTCTCCCTCTCTCGCTCTTTCCCTCGCTTCTGCTCATCTCATTAACTTTTTCTCACTTACTCACTGTCTCTACCTCTCTCTCTTTCCCCCTCTTTCTCTGTATTCTGCTGGTCTCTTTTTCTCCTCTCTCTCTCTCACACTTACTGATTCACTGTAGATCTCTCTCACCCCCTCGCCCCTCTCTCTTCCTCTCTATCACCCCTCTCTCTCTCTTCCTTTCTCTCTCTCTTGTTCTCTTTTTTATGTCTCTCGCTCTCTCTCTTCCTTTCTCTCCCATCTCGTTCTCTTTTTCTGAGTCTCTCTCGCTCTCGCTCTCTCCCTCTCTTCTGCTCATCTCATTAACTCTTTCTCACTTACTCACTGTCTCTTCCTCGCTCTCTCTCTCTCTCTCTCACACTTACTGATTCACTGTAGATCTCTCTCACTCTCTCTCCCCTCTCTCTCTCTTCCTCTCTCCCCCTTCTCTCTATTTCACACCCCCACACCCCCACTCACTCCCTGTCACTCTAATTCTATTCTTCAATGTCTCACCCCCTGCACGCACACACACACACCGAACAAACAGAAGAAGGACATGCTCTAACAAAACCCTTGCAAATGCGTCAGTCGTGTGGTTGCTTTCTCGTCCTACATAGACGATGTCCTTTTTTTTCTCTCTCTATAAGATGATTAGAACACAACAAAAAAACTATAAAAAAAAAAGAAAAAGAAAGAAAAACCAACAAACCAATATAACAAACAAACAAAAAAACTGGCTTTTGACTCTCCGACGCCGTCTGTTAGTTTAGCGCCTAATACGGGTGGGATCCGGGTACTCGGGTGCCCGGCTAGAGCCTGGGGTGCGTGCCCCTGTCTCTTTTCAATATGAATACGTACCACCCGTTGGTTTACAAACCCGGTTGGGTAGGCCGGGTGTCGTACGTCGTAACAATGCGAGACAAGGGGTGGCGGGGTGGCTCGAACACGGGAACCATTGTTTACCCGAATGTGGGATCAGGATAGGAATTTTACCGGGTGGGAAGATGAGGGGTGGATGTGTGTGTGTGTCATAGCTCGCTCTCGTGTGTACGCAAATGAATAAAAACCTTTTATTTCATTTTTAAACCTTGTCTATCAAACGATTTTGAGGCAGAAAAAACGAAAGTTACTCCGAAAAACATGTACTACCGTATTTCACTGTATAATCCGCATTTGAGCTAAATATCCGGGTGCGCATTATCTATGGAAACGTAATTCTTATACATATTTTTTATGATAATTATAATGACATTTATTAGTTGAGAGCCTATATTTTCCCCGCGCCGGTGTGAGCGACTGCTAAACGAGCGGCCTAAATCGTAAATGTGAATAAAATGTCATTATAATTATCATATTCTGTCGGATATAAAATTATTCATCATTTGATGTCATTATAATTATCATATTCTGTCGGATATAAAATTATCGATCATTTGATTTCATACTGTCGACATCGAGAGCCACACTATATTCGTGCCTAAATAAGAATGTGAGAATGGAGAAGCCAACAAAGTTGAGAGCCTATATTTGCCCGGCGCCGGTGTGAGCGACAGCTAAACGAGCGGCCTAAATCGTAAATGTGAATAAAGAAACGAACTCGAGCCCGCGTCCACCTTGGGAGCTACTTTATACGCAAGTTCTGCTCTAATCGATTGAGCTAACGAAGATCTCATGGTAGGCAGGAGTTATTTAATCCCACACTTTGTTGGCTTCTCCATTCTCACGTTCTTATTTAGGCACGAATATAGTGTGGCTCTCTATGTCGACAGTATGAAATCAAATGATGGATAATTTTATATCCAACAGATATGATAATTATAATGACATTTATTAGTTGAGAGCCTATATTTGCCCGGCGCCGGTGTGAGCTAATAACTATTATAATGTCATTATAATTATCATATTCTGTCGGATATAAAATTATCCATCGTTTGATTTCACATATTTTAATGCATAATTGTACACACGGGATAATGCATTTTTAATTTGAAATTGAAGCTCAATGGGGTGAGGGGCGGATTATCTAAGGTAGCGGATTATACATGGTGAAATACAGTAATACATACTTGAAAGAGTTTTTCGGACAGTTGAACTCATTCTGTCTGTTACTTTTGTTGTTCGCGCAACGTTTCGGCTGATCCATTCTATGATCTTCCTTAGGGGTATTATCCGTATATAAAGAGAGGTGATCTTTTTCTGGTGTACACTACCTTCTCTGGGAGGAAGTACGAACGAGAACACCGATGGAGAGTGAGAAAAATAAAAGAAGCAGCATACATCAAATTGTCGGCTAAATGTATATATCAGACCAGAGTGGATTGCAACTTGATGTGGCTTTTGCTGCTCAACAGCGACAAGGTATGGAATTCTTTGTCTAACAAAGAAAGGAGTTAAAACCATCTGCAACCTACGTTACAAGTGTTACTGGTTAAATATATGAGTGGCCGTGCAGAGTGTTCAAGCTACAGATTAAAAACACTTTTTTAAATGGTGCGTGGCCACTCATATTTACAACCCAAAGTGCAATTGAAAACCGTCAACTAAAACTGTCAACAAAAATGTCAGACTAGGTTTCTTCAGTTTTTAAGTGGGTCCAACTGGCTGGTTTCTATTGTCAAACTCCAAACTTTACTTCAGGACTAAGTCAGAGTTGACTTTAGTTTCCTATGTAACAAGAACAAGAACAAGAACAATCCTCACCAAAAATAGGGGAGTAAACCGATATGTAAAATCCCCATTGTCCTACCGTGATTTGAGCTAATGACCTAGTGATCGCTAGCCTGGTGTGTTACCACCTGCGCTAAACTGACATGTCTTTAGAGTAGAATTACGCAAGGAAGTAGAAGTAGGAGCAGAGTTTGACTATATCCAGGCTAATGTATGATCAAACCCCAGGACAAAGTCGGGAGTTGACTTTACTTTTCTATGTAACAAGAACAAGAACAATCCTCACCAATAATAAGAGAGTAAATCGATATGTAAAATCCCCATTCCCCTACCGTGATTTGAACTCGTGATCCTTAGCCGGGTGTCTTACTGACTTAGCTAAACTGACAAATCTTACACACCTCAACAATGTATAGTAGAATTACACAAGGAAGTAGAAGTAGGAGCAGAGTTAGTCTCTGGAGAAGCCAGTCTTGTATGTTTAATGTATTTGACTTGACAGAGTTGACTTTACTTTCCTATGTAACAAGAACAAGAACAAGAACAATCCTCTCCAAAAATGGTGGAGTTAACCGATATGTAAAATCCAAATTCACCTACCAAATTTATAGAAGAATTACGCAAGGAAGTAGAAATAGGAGCCGCCAGGCTTGTCTATGTATGTGTCGCGCGTACAGGCCGCACCAATGGAGCTAGACGGCTGAAAATTTAAACATTTACTCCTTATTATGTCTAGAAAAAACGGGTTTGTATTGGCAATTCAATTTACAATGCAAGTTTATGCTAAATTAGCCTCTTAGTTTTAATGATCCAACAAAATACGAGAGTAAGTAAC
Source organism: Architeuthis dux (assembly GCA_006491835.1). Classification (NCBI taxonomy): domain Eukaryota; kingdom Metazoa; phylum Mollusca; class Cephalopoda; order Oegopsida; family Architeuthidae; genus Architeuthis; species Architeuthis dux. Next base: position 453,836 of record VCCN01002367.1, read on the forward strand.
TTGCTGCCAAAAGACGTTGGTCGCGTGACGGTTTCTATTGAGTGACTAACCAAAACGGTTAAAACTGTTTTTTAAATATCTAGAGCAGTGGTTCCCAACCTTTTCGACTCATTCCCCACTTCTGTCAATAAGATTACTAGTATTTTCCTCTTTCCATTTATTAAGTTGCAACAAAGAATCATTTCAAATAATAACTTTATTTTACCAAGTCAGCTTCATACTAAGAATTAGTTTAATTCTCGAATTGTACAGTTGCTGCTGTGTATTTGTTACTCAAAGTGAATTCTGATCTAGATAAAGAAATGTTATAAATAAACAAAATCCAAATAATCCCAAGTAATCATAAGTTAACCTTAAAAACAAAAATGTTTTATATCCATTGTCTAATTAGTAGACAGATGGGGTAAAAGAACCCAACCCCACGCTCAAAATCTTGGATTCGACCATGTATATTGGGTCGTATTACACCCCTTGCAGAAAGGAGGCAGAATCAATCTCATATTACGAGAATTAGTCAATCACATGGGGAGGGACTGTGTGTCAAAATGAAGAGGTCAGGAAAAGATCACAACAGCTGTCCGATTCAAGCACCATTTGCAGACGGCACCCCCTGCTGGTTGAGAAACGTCTTGAGGCTCCCCGCCAACAAGACCTGCGAATCAAGCCATCAACCGGCCTCCAATAGTCCTGAAAAAGAAAGGACTGTCACAGATGATCTGGCGACAGACAGTTGAGAGGGAATCCCGACCGGTCAACAGAAGGTGGTATGACACAAGGAGAGACTTGACTTGTCTCATTTGTCGTACGACACGGGTGCAGTGTTGCCAACTCAAAAAATATTTTAGCGCTAGTTTGACTGCTAAAAAGGTGTACAGGCCGCACCAATGGTGCTAGAGTGTTGAAAATTTAAACATTTACTCCTTATAATGTCTAGAAAAACGTTTGTTTTTGTTCTTTTAAAAAACCTCCCAAAAATATTGTGTACTCATCTTTGGACGGCAACATATTCATATTTTTGGCAACAGAGTTTCAATGCTGTAGAGTTTGGTCATAATATCTGATAATATCCGTTTTGATTCCACTTTAAAAGAACAAAAACAAACGTTTTTCTAGACATTATAAGAAGTAAATGTTTAAATTTCCAACCCTCTAGCACCATTGGTGCGGCCTGTACGCGCAACACATACATAGTCAGCTATCCATCCATTCATCCATATTTTTTCGTAATGGTATACTCATCTTTGGACGGCAACATATTCATATTGTTGGCAACAAAGTTTCAATGCTGTAGAGTTTGGTCATAAATAATACCTGATAATATCCGTTTTGATTGTGTAATGTTCCACTAGAAATAATAAAATCATGCTATATTTGGTTTAGAAGACAATTAACTTTCTATTAAAAAGTGTTAGGGGTCTACTTGTTTATGGTCGATACTGTAGATACTCCTGTAATGAAAAACATTAATTTAAGTAATACAAAATAACAAGTTGTTTATATAATGTTGTATGATCATTGTTTCATTTTTATTCGCCGTGGCTCGGTTGGTATTAAAATATTTCAAATCCGCCCGCCTCTCCAAAAGTTTGCCGACCCCTGCTCCAAGTTAACATAAGCAGGCTTGGCTGAAATTCTAACTGATTATGCTGAAGTGTTTATTTTAATGTGCAGTAGACCCCCTGCTTGTGGTGTTCAGAGTCAATTTGTGCAGTTCTAAATCGAATGTTGTGCAGTACTGAAATTTATAATATCTAGCATTCCAAGTGAAATTATGAATCACCGCCACCCATATATGATGTGTTGGGGGTTTAGTTATTTATGAGCGATACTGCACCTGCATAAGCTTCCATGGACTATCAATCAATGGGATCTATGAAATTATTTTTTTCCTTGGGGAGGGGCAAAATATTGTCAAATTGTGATTCAAATTTAGCCGAGTATACTATTAGAACAGCAGGAATGCGTAGGGTTAACACATTTTTAGCTCTAAAACTTTGATTCGTCTGAGGCCAGTGCAAAAATGAGACTTTTGCACTATTTTTTCGATTTTGAATTTCATTGTTCCCTAACCGAAGATAGATAAGGAAATGAAAGAATTTCCGTATGCAACGTCACGTATTCAATGAAGTCAGTGGGCCGGATGAAATGAGGCCTCGGTCCGGATTTGCCGACTGTAATAGCCTTAGCTACGTTAGTGCATTGTCACAGTGCGCTGCTAATTTCCCCGACAACTGACAGAAGAAGATGAATAATCTAAATTAAATCAACTTTTACATGAATGGCTCTGTGGCGCAACGGTAGCGCGTCTGACTCCAGATCAGAAGGTTGCGTGTTCAAATCACGTCGGGGTCAACAAAGATTTTACTAACTAACAAGGGAACCAATTTAGCATAAACGTACATTGTAAATTGACCCACCACCCACTATAAACCTATTTTGGTGGATTATTTTCAAGCAAAAAGAAAAACGTTGTTTCTACACCTAATAAGCAGTAAATATTCAAATTCCCAGCCCTCTAGCTCCATTGGATCGAACTGTTCGCGCGACACATACATTGATAGCTAGCGAGTTAGCCAGACCCACTTAAACACCAAAGAAACCTATGTCCTAACTAGACAGTGACCTTACGACAACTGACAGAAGAAGGTGAATACTCTATCTCAAAATCTGTTCGTATGTTCCGATGGCTCTGTGGCGCAACGGTAGCGCGTCTGACTCCAGACCAGAAGATTGCGAGTTCAAATCATGTCGGGATCAATTAAGATTTTACTAACTAACAAGGGAACCAATTTAGCATAAACTTACGACAACTGCAAAAGAAAAGCGTTTTTCTACACATAATAAGCAGTAAATATTTAGATTTCCAGCCCTCTAGCTCCATTGGTTCGAACTGTTCGCGCGACACATACATTGATAGCTAGCGAGTTAGGCAGACCCACTTAAAAACTAAAGAAACCTGTGTCCTAACTAGACACTGACCTTACGACAACTGACAGAAGAATGTGAACAATCTGTTCGTATGTGCGGATGGCTCTGTGACGCAACTGTAGCGCGTCAGACTCGAGTATGGCAGCTACTAGGAGAAAACACTTTAATGTGTTTTCTATCGAGTATCGTGAGCGTGAGGAAGAACCGTGTGCAAAATCCGGTGCCTGCTGAATCCAGAGAGTTAATAATCTAAATTAAAACGTGGCATCTCGTGAATGGCTCTGTGGCGCAACGGTAGCGCGTCTGACTCCAGATCAGAAGGTTGCGTGTTCAAATCACGTCGGGGTCAATTACGATTTTACTAATACTCTTAGAGTTTAAAAATAGAAATTACAAGAATTAGGGGGAAAAAACAATATTTCGTTGACCGTTACATGTTTTATCATTTGGTAGATTTGGCAGAACACTAACACTAACTAACAGGTCTGGTTAGTCACTGAATAAAAACTGTCAACTGACTAACGTCTTTTGGCAATTTCTTTAATTGATCACCACAACTAGGCATGCTGCCAAAATAAACCGTTGGCAGACCTCAGGTGGATGAGGATAGATCACCCGAAGGTCTGGACAAAGTTTCATATCAATCCAACATTATACAACCAAAAAATGTATTACAGTATTTTTATTAAATTTGACTAGCTTTTACCTTCATCCCAATTTTAGTTGCCTTTATACAACCTATTAATTCGGGCCACTGTTTCTATGGCAACGAATAACAGCGCAATCGGAAATAATGACCAAACCTTCGGTGAGAATCGAACTCACACCCTCACTGCCAGAGAGAGACTAGTTTACACCCAGCTGCCTTCACCAATCGGCCGCGAAGACCGCATGGATCAGCAGAAGCCGAACCACACGGATTAGCCTATACGCAAACTATGCCATGGCGTAGGGCACAAGACATTGAGGGGGACCCACCAGGGCCAGATAAGCCTATACGCAAACTACGCCACGGCGTAGGGCACAAGACATTGAGGGGGACCCACCAGGGCCAGATTGAGGGGGCTCACAAATAAATAGCAATATAGAACTTTATCACTATTCCCTAGAGAAAAAAGATCAAATAAAATAATTACTTAATACATTTAGTACGTGAAAAAATATTGTTTTATAGGTAGAAATGTTATAGTTTGGATGTCAATTGAAAATGATGTCACCTCCTCAATGACTTTTGAAAACATCATTGAACAGTGTTCTCACAATAATTCCCGACAAAAGTCTTTATTTTATATATTTGTACATATCTTATCATTATGCTTATGTTTCAATATAAATTTCCCGATCAATAAACTGTTTTTACTGTTTCAATATAAACTCACTGTTCAGATCTCATGTAATCTTAATATGGCGGGCCCCAAAACGATGGGTGTGCGTAGGGAGGGCCCATTGTGGTCATAATCCGGACCTGCGTAGATGCATCTAAAGATTATATTTCGTAGACGTTTACAGGGTTTGTCTTTTGTGGACAAGCTGTATCATTTTTAGAAACCAAATCGCCATTCTATAATGTCCTAGCTGGATTACGGAAAATCCACCACCTAACAATTCACCACCGTATACAATTCGTCTGATAATTCTTTCTTTTATTATTAACACAAAGATTATTACGATTGGGGGTGAATTTTCCGTAACCCACGGCTATGAATTGTTATGTGGTGAACCCAAATTGTATACAGAGGTGAATTGTTAGGTGGTGAACTCTCCGGATACCGTCCTAGCTAGCTAGCCTGTGCCCTTACGATAACTGATAGAAGATGGTAGATAATCTAAATTAAAATTGACTCGTCTGTGTGAATGGCTCTGTGGCGCAACGGTAGCGCGTCTGACTCCAGATCAGAAGGTTGCGTGTTCAAATCACGTCGGGGTCAACAACAATTTTATTAATATTCCAAGCGCTTAGAGTTGCAAAATAGAAATTACGCCAAGCGTTAAGAGTTATGGAACAAAACCTAATATTTATCAGACCGTTACATGTTTTTATCTTTTGTGAGATTTATTTGAACACTACCAGGAACAGGTCACTAAAACGAAATCGTCACGTGAACAACGTCTTTTGGCAGCATGCTGTGTTTGGGGTGATCAATTAAATAATTGGCAAAAGGGATGATCAATAAATAAATTACTTCTCTCGCCTAAAAAAGGCCGAAGTTCCCCAAAACGAGCGTGAATGTTGCCGGACGCAAACGAACCAATTTAGCATAAATTTACATTGTAAATTGAACCCCCCACCACCAACTATAAACCTATTTTGTGGGAATTTTCAAAAAGAAACAACATTCTTTTTTAGAAACAATATGGAGTAAATGTTTAAATTTCCAGCCGTCTAAGCTCCAAGCACATACTGCCAGTTAGCCAGACCCACTTAAAACTAAAGAAACCTATGTCCTGGCGAGCTAATGCCTTTATGACAACTGACAGAAGAAGGTAGTTAATCTAAATTAAAAAATGTTATTTCGTGTATGGTTCTGTGGCGCAACGGCACCGCGTCTGACTCCAGATCAGAAGGTTGCGTGTTCAAATCACGTCGGGGTCAACCAGATTTTTATTAATATTCCAAGCGCTTATTGCTGCAAAATAGAAATTACTCCAAAAGTTAACAGTTAGGGGACAAAATATAATATTTCGCAGACCTTTACATGTTTTATCTTTTGTTCAATTTATTTGAACACTAACAGAAACATATCTGGTTAGCCACTCAATAGAAATCGTCACGTGACCAACGTCTTTGACAGCATGCTGTGTTTGGGGTGATCAAATAAAAAAATTGGAAAAAAAACAGGTGATCAATGAATAAATTACTTCTCTCGCCTTTTGTTGGACGGCGATCACTAAAAAATGGCCGAATTTCCCCCAAAACGAGTGTGAATACTGCCAGACACAAGCAAAGGAACTAATTTTGCTTGAACTTACATTGTAAATTGAACCCCCACCCACTATAAACCTATTTGTGGGGAATTTTCAAGTGTTTTTTCTAGACATAATAAGGAGTAAATGTTTTAATTCCCAGCCCACTAACTCCACGCGACACACACATTGATATCCAGCCAGTTAGACAGACCCACTTAAAAATTAAAGAAACCTATGTCCTAGTTAGTTTACTAGCTAGTGTCCTTACGACAACTGACAGAAGGTAGATAATCTAAATTAAAATCAGTATCTATGTGAATGGCTCTGTGGCGCAACGGTAGCGCGTCTGACTCCAGATCAGAAGGTTGCGTGTTCAAATCACGTCGGGGTCAACTCCAATTTTATTAATATTCCAACCGCTTAGTGTTGCAAAATAGAAATTACTCTAAGAGTTAGGGAAAACAAAACTAATATTTCGCAGACTGTTACATGTGTTATTAGAAACCATCGACCAAAACTTTAAACATCAACATTGGTTTCTACAGTTTTTGAGTGTGTCTGGCTGGCTGGCTATCTATGTATGAGTCGCACGTACAGGTCACGCCAATGGAGCTAGAAGGTTGAAATTAAAACATTTACTACATGTCTAGAAAAATACGATTCATTTTGTTTTTGAAGGTTTTTAGTAGGGCGTTTAATTTATAATGTAAGCTTATGCTAAATTAGTCAATTAGTTTGTGTCCCGCTTTTTCGGACTTCGAAAAAGGCGAGAGAAGTAACTTACACATTGATCACCCCGTTTTCCAATTTCTTTAATTGATCACCCCCAACTAGACATGCTGCCACGTGACGGTTTCTATTGAGTGACTAACCAGGCCTGTCTCTGTGAAATAACCCGGACGGACAAAAACAAGTGCAACGTTTGCAATGAGGATTAGAGTAGCCAGAATGTCTTCTTGAAAACTATATCGGTGGTGCCCGGTGGCCAAACCGTTAGCAGAACGGAAATATAAAAATTGCGAAACGAGTTCAAATTCCAGTTAAGACAGTCTGCGTTCACCGCGCACTAATACCCTCGGGAAAGTCATGAATCCGAGCTATGGGTAAAATATTGATTGATGGATTGAACGCTGCCACTCGATACGAGTATGGCGGCTACTGGGAGAGCACACTGTAATGTGTTCTCCCTGGAGTATTGTGAGCGTGAGAAAGATCCGGGTGCAAAGTCCGATGCCAGCTGACTGAGAAAAGTTAATAATCTAAATTAAAACCTGCTGAAACGTGAACGGCTCTGTGGCGCAACGGTAGCGCGTCTGACTCCAGATCAGAAGGTTGCGTGTTCAAATCACGTCGGGGTCAATGATAATTTTATTTAATATTCCAAGCGCTTAGAGTTGCAAAATAGAAATTACTCCAAGCGTTAAATGTTAGGGAACAAAATACAATATTTCGCAAACCTTTTCATGTTTTATCTTTATGAAGTCACTAAAAGAAACGTCTTTTGGCAGCATGCTGTGTTTGGGATGATCAATTAAAAACTGGAAAAATGGATGATCAATGAATAAATTACTTCTCTCGTCTTTTGTTGGACGGCGATCACTAAAAAAATCCAAATTAAAAAAAAACAACGTGAAGCGTGAATGCTGCGTGAATGCTGCGTGAATGCTGCGTGAATGCTGCTGGACACAAACCAATTTAGCATAAAATTACATTGTAAATTGAACTCCGGATCAGAAGGTTGCGTATTTAAATCACGTCGGGGTCAAAAGCAATCTTTATCAAAATTCAATTACTCCAAGCGTTAAGAGTTGGAAAGATGAAGATGACTCACCCGAAGGTCTGGACCAAGTTCCATATCAATGCAACATGATACGGCCGAAAAGATTTATATTTAACATATTATAGACCGACCGACCGACCGACCGAAAAGTGTCTTATAGAGATGCGTGGATGCAGGACCGGATTAGCCTATACGCAAACTACTTTTATAGGTAAAATGCTTTAGTTTTGATGTCACCTCCTCAATGACGTTTGAAACCATCATTGAACGGTTTTCTCACAATAAGTCCCGACAAAAGACTTTATTTTAAATATTTGTACATATCTTATCATTATGCTTATGTTTCAATATAAATTTCCCTATCAATAAACTATTTTTACTACTTTTATGTTTCAATATAAACTTACTGTTCAGATGTCATATAATTTTAATATGGTGGGCCCCAAAATGATGGGTGTGCCTATGGAGGGCCCATTGTGGTCTTAATCCGATCCTTACTAACTAGCTAATGTCCTTACGACAACTGACAGAAGAAGGTAAATAATCTATATTAAAATCAGCTTCCATGTGAATGGTTCTGTAGCGCAACGGTAGCGCTTCTGACTCCAGATCAGAACGTATCCTGTTCAGATCACGTCGCGGTCATATAGGATTTTACTAACAAACAAGGAAACCAATTTATCATAAACTTACATTGTAAATTGAACCCCCCCCCCACTGCTATAATCAAAATTTAAAATTTTTAAACCTAATAAGGAGTGAGTGTTTAAATTTCCAGCCCTCTAGCTCTATTGGTTCGCCCTGTAAGCGCGACACATACATTGATAGTCAGCGAGTTATCCATACCCACTTAAAAACTAAAGAGACCTATCTCAATGCTAGCTGATGACAACTGACAGACAAAGGTAGTTAATCTAAATTAAGAGATGAAATTTCGTGAATGGCTCTGTGGCGCAACGGTAGCGCGTCTGACTCCAGATCAGAAGGTTGCGTGTTCAAATCACGTCGGGGTCAATTGTAATTTTATTTAATATTCCAAGCGCTTAGAGTTGCAAAATAGAAATTACTCCTAGCGTTAAGAGTTAGGGAAAAGAAAACTAATATTTCGCAGACGTTTACATGTTTTTATCTTTTGTGAGATTTATTTGAACACTGACAGAAACAGGTCACTAAAACGAAATCGTCATGCGAACAACGTCTTTTGGCAGCATGC
>VCCN01002367.1:564470-580142 GCA_006491835.1 Architeuthis dux
GTTTTAATATTTACTTTTTTAAAGTATCATTTCAATATTTCCGGTGATTTACTGATGTTCTTTTTAAAAAATATTTCAAAATATTTTTGCTTAATTAAAATACTAGCAGGGATTCCCGGCCTTGACCGCGGGAAATGACTTTCAATTTGACAACACAGTAAAAGATATGTTCTTTAATATATTTCTTCTTACACAACACAAACCAGCCAGCCAAAACTGGATTAATTAAGTGTACGTATGGGAATTAAGGATGATGTTTCTATACTTCTGCATATATTTTGTTCTCATATCGCGTGTCGCGCAACCCGGGCGGGCCTGCACATACTTCCGAGCAGACCCATGTTCAAATATTCGAAAGAATTAGATTACAATACAGCACAGTACTGCAATAAGAAGCAGTAAATACAGTACAGTACAGTACAGTACTGTAATAAGAAGCAGTAAATACAATACAATACAGTACAGTACTGTAATAAGAAGCAGTAAATATAGTACAGTACAGTACAATACAGCACAGTACTCTAATAAGAAGCAGTACAGTACTGTAATAAGAAGCAGTAAATACAGTACAGTACTTTAATAAGAAGCAGTAAATACAGTACAGTAAACAGTAAATACAGTACAGAAATAAAATAAGTATCATACAGATACGCCTGGGCTTATTTCATTCTAATAAATAAATAGAGAAAAAATATATATTTCATAATTTTTTTATTTACTACATATACAATACAAATGTTGCAGTACTCATCTTCATCCGGAATAGAAGTTGGAGTGAAGTTCGAACTCCACCCCACGCAACAGCCAGTCTTGTCTCTTTTCTCTCCTTTCCTCTTCTCTTTCCTTTTCTTTCTTCCTTTTCCTCTTCTGTTTTCTTTTCCTTTATCTTTCCTTCCTTTCTCTCTTTTTCCTCCCTTCCTTTCCCTTCCTTTATTCTCCTTTCCACTTCTCTATTTTCTCATCCTTTCTCCTCTCTTTTCTCTTCCTTCCTTTCCCTTCCTTTATTCTCCTTTCCACTTCTCTATTTTCTCATCCTTTCTCCTCCTCTCTTTTCTCTTCCTTCCTTTCCCCCTTGTCTCTCTTTTTCCTTTCCATATTTCCAATTTCCAAAAATGTGTTATAATTTTGTATTTATTACACATACAATAGAAACGTTACAGTAATCACCTTCAATCGGAATAGAAGTTGGAGTGCCGTTTGACCCTGATGCAACCAGGCGTGTTCTGGCTTACTCGTGTTTCTACGAATGAGCATTTATTTTAAACGAGCAAAAACTGCTGCGTTTGGACTTTTCTTGGTGTTGGTTTACTCGGCTGCACAATGGGCTTCAGATTTATAGCGAATTAATTGTTGTTGTGTCTGTTTTGCCGGATGTTGTGTTGATGGCAGTAAAGTTAAACAAGACAGGGATCTCTCAAATGCAAGCGGTTACTCAAAAAAACAAGATGGCACTCGTAACAATACGGCCGAGGCTCATACAGAGACAGCGGCCTTCTAGAGAGTGGCTTATGTACACCTGAAGAAGGCCGTAGAATGAATCGGCTGAAATTTTATAGTAACCACCAAACCAACTTTAAAAATGAGTTTAATAGACTGAACAAGACATCGGCTAACTAGAGGGTGTCTTATTTACACCTGAAGAAGGCCGTAGAATGAATCGGCTGAAATTTTATAGTAACCACCAAACCAACTTAAAAAATGAGTTTAATAGACTGAACAAGACATCGGCTAACTAGAGGGTGGCTTATGTACACCTGAAGAAGGCCGTAGAATGAATCGGCTGAAATATTATAGTAACCACAAAAGCAACTTACAAAATAGTATAATAGTCTGAACAACAATTTCACTACAATTGTGTGTGTGCGTGTGTGTGTGTGTGTGTGAACCGTGATTACTTGATAACTGTCCTTTATACGAAGTTGACATTCGCCAGATATATTAGTCAGCACACAAGGCAGTGATAAGTTTGAAGTTTTTTGAATCAGCAGTTCTCGAGAAATCTAATAAAATAAATTAAAAAATTAAAGATTAAGATTTCTCTTCATAGTTTCTCAAAGTATCTCAATTGACTTCCGCTCTTTAGACTTTTATAAATTTAGATATTAAATATCAAAATTAGCAACATTGAAGAGAAGTAACCGAAATATTTCGAAGCCGTAGTTTCGTACGACGGACGTAACATTATTTGACATGACAATTATGGCCAGGCTGCTTTCACACATCATAAGGTCCGACCACTTCCAAATATGCACCTTTGGAACGGACACTGCCCTAGTTGAGATAAATTATAAACAAGTTTGGAATGTGTGATTTCTTTTCTTTTTTATGTATTGGAAGGTCAAATCTTATTTGAATTTGAACAGATTTTATATTATACTACTTGCATAGTACCCGTCAAAAATGACAGGATAATTTTCGCATGGATACATTATACACATATATATCTTAGTGTAATTGTATTTATTGTAATAAAAAAACGCATACCCCAAACGAAATTTATTTCAATTTTCTACAACTCTTCATAAAAACATCAGTCTTATTCATGAGAAATCAGAGATGCCTATATTTGTTTTCTGCCCTACTACAAAGACATCAGCAGCAGGAGAAGTAGTAGTGATGTAGATGCAAACCCACAGACACATAGCTGTTTTCTTTAGCGTACGTGAACTCACAGGTACCAGCTTTGATTTACTCCCTTCTTCTCTTTCTGTTTGATTTAGTGTGACAGAAACCAACAAACACACATTGGACAAACAATGACATTGGCTTTTATATAATAAGAAGATGTATTATACACATACTGGCATAGTACCAATTAACATGACGGCATTATTTAATTATGGATAAATTATACAAATATATATTTTATCATAAATGTATTTATTTGCAAACAAAAACTGCATACCTCGAACGAAATATTTTTTCTATCGATTTTCTAGAAACCTTTCAGATTTCAGAGAGGATTTTGCATACCGTTTTGAAAAATGGAAGGGACGCCGAGATAAGTGTGTGAGATTCCAAAGGGAGAACTTTGAAGTGAACTAAGGCGCCATTTCCCTAGGTTGGTTATTTTTCCGTTAATATTAAATGGCTGGATACTTTCCGGACAGACACACACCCTCGCACGCGCGCACACACACACACACACACACAAATGCAACAGCCACTTGACAGCACATAGACATCAATGATGCTAAACATCAAATAACCAGATAAGTTCCATTCATAAAGTCTGGACAACCCCTGTTAGACTAGTCAAAACTAAAACTATAAACAACACCTCGCCTCCTACACCTCACACAAACTCATCCACACACTCACACACACTGACACCCCTACTCACACATACGCACACTAACCAAAGGCCCTAACATTATAAACAACAACAATAAATATCCACGACTCGAAATGTGTTTTCTCTTACTTTCAAAAGATGCGCTGAAGAAGACACTAGTCGAAACTGCAGTTATAATTATAAAGACATTGGTGTTAGCGATTGCTAAACGGGCGGCCTAGATCGTATATAAATGAATAGCGCTCGTTTCTTTATTTATTCATATACGATCTAGGCAGCCCGTTTAGCGATCGCCTGGCTGATATGAGTTTCCAGTTAATAAATGTCTTTATAATTATCATATATATATATATATATTGATTTGACTACATCTACTATCAATCACAAATCTGTATTTATCAAGTTATCTGTCTTAGTTCGTTCGTATCAACTCTTGAATCTATCTTTCTATCTCTATAAAAGTGTGCGTGTGTGTGAGTGGACGCGTGTAGGTATATACATATATGTGTGACCATAATTCCACCACAGCCGAGGTTAGAACGTCTGCGACAACCTGACGCCTGGTATTCCTTATCAAACTAAATATTTGGCAATCTCATACCTTGGTCGCCTCACCTGCCCTCCAACGTCGAAATGTACCGCCGAATCGGAGGAATGACAAAGAGACCTGTCACCAAAGCACCTGACCTTTGTCGGGGTCACAAACCCCGCACTTTTACCTACCCCCACAAAACCAACGGCTAAGTAAATCGCGCTGGCAAACTCTGCTTATCAGGGGTTCCTCATGTTTGTTGTCAGATATCCGAGTATTTATATCTGTGGAATTAATGCGGTTGCTTCGCGCCTCTATTGACCAAGACTCGTCTTTTAAAATCTTAATTGTTAGTATATCGTGTACAATAGGATAAAGGCTATCCGACATAATGATGAAAGGAAATGTGGAGACTCAGAAATAATTTGCAAAAGTTATGTATTAGCTAACATGTTTCGACTAAGAAAATCAGCCTTTTTCAAAGGTGTCTGGAGAAAAACGGCTGAAGATTTTAACATTTACTCCTTGTTATGTCTAGAAAAAGATGACAATAGATGAGGAAAAAACTAACCGATGGGACAGTAAACGCTGTAGGAAAACACCAGACACAAGATGGGGGGATGAAATAGAAAGGTTTGCCGGCAAGACGTAGCAGAGGTTAGCACAATCTAGGTCATCATGGAAGGAGATGGGAAAGGCCTTTGTCCAGCAGTGGACTTATAACGGCTGATGTTGATGATCATCATCATCATCATCATGATGTCTAGAAAAAGAAATTATTTTTCTAATTTTTAAATTCCCCCCACAAAATAAGTGGAGGTGGGTTCAGTTTACAATCTAAGTTTATGCTAAATTGGTCCCTGAGATTATGTTCGGCAGCGTTCAGGCTTCTTTTATGAAAATTCGGACTTTTTTGTGATCGCCGCCCAACAAAAGACGAGAGGAGCAAATTATTCAGTGCTCAGCTCTTTTTAATTGATCACCCCAACATGGCATGCTGCCAAAAGTCGTTGGTCACGTTGCGGTTTCTATTGAGCGACTAAATTCTTGTTTTTTTTCTATAAAAATACATTTAGCAGATATGTACACACATTATCTCCCGGTTAAATCAATATTTAGTATGACCTCCGCCCAGTTTTGACGTCGAACTACTTGAAGTTTTCCTAGGCAAAATTGAGGTTTTCCTAGGCAAAATTGATGTTTTCCTAGGCAAAATTGAGGTTTTCCTAGGCAAAATTGAGGTTTTTCTAGGCAAAATTGAGGTTTTCCTGGGCAAAATTGAGGTTTTTCTGTGCAAAATTGAGATTTTCCTAGGCAAAATTGAAGTTTTACTAGGCAAAATTGAGATTTTCCTAGGCAAAATTGAGGTTTTTCTGGGCAAAATTGAAGTTTTCATCGGAAAACTTTAAGTTTTTCTAAATCATCTTCAACTGTACTTCTGATTTTCTTTGTTTCTTACGGCCCAGACTATCTCACCTTCTTTTTACTCCTCCTCCTCTTCTTCTTCTTCTTCTTCTTCTTCTTCTTCTTCTTCTTCTTCTTCTTCTTATAACTGTAGCTACATATGCGTCTGCATGTGAGTATGTGGTATGTGTTTGTGTGTGGCATGTGAGCTTAAGTGTATGTATGCGCAAAAAAATGCGTTTGAGATCTTTTCGTCTCAACACATGACAACCTTCAAGACCCTTAAAACTTTTCCGAAAAATGTATTTATCTTAATTTCAGTAGCTGATATGTGCATGTTTTAAATATATCTATGGGCTGATATGCCCTGAAACATAATTTTCGCCAATCTTTGATACACTTTTGTGGGGAGCATGCCCCCAGACCGCCCTAAAAGACACCCTCCCCCACTACATGTACATGTATATACCAAAAACCATACATAAGTCACATGTATTTAGCACCGATTACAAATATACTTGATGAGCAGTTTGAAAAAGGGAGGGGGTGGCCTACTTTTCCCATCTGGCTCAGGCTTACTGTCCGGCTCTGCACGGCCCTGTGTGTGTGTAATGTCTGGGGGAGCATGCCCCCTAAAAGCACCCTCCCCCAAAAGATTACACGGTCAGCTCAACAGGATGGATCCGGCCCTGTAAGTACAGTACATCATATAAACTACATGTATATACCAAAAACCATACATATGTCACATGTATTTAGCACTGATTACAAATATACTTGATGAGCAGTTTGAAAAAGGGAGGGGGGTGGCCTACTTATCCCATCTGGCTCAGGCTTACTGTCCGGCTCTGCACGGCCCTGTATGTATTGTCAAACTCCAGTCCAAGTCTGGAGTTGACTTTTTTGCGTAACAAAAACATTACTCACCTAATTTAGGGGAGTAAACTCTTCACTGTTTTTCTGTGCCGTTACGTTAAACCAAACTGATATGTAAAAGTGACATTCCCCACCGTAAGTTGAAATCACCTTCATAGATTATCTCACCTTCTTTTTCCTCTTCCTCTTCTTCCCCTTCCTCCTCCTCCTCTTCTTCTCCTCCTTCTTCTTCTACTTCTTCTTCTTCTTCTTCTTCTTCTTTTCTGTCTAAATAAGATTTATCTGCATTAGCAACGTGTTTGTGATCATTGTCATCCTGAATTTGACCGATCTTTCTAAGCTACAATCTCTGATATCGGAAATATTGAACAAAATATTTATAATTGCTGCCTAATTCTGCCAAACCATCGTTTTTATATAAAAGTACTGCTAATAAGTATTTGGAAAAAGTACTGCTCATAATTATTTGAATGTTCACCTGAACACTTTCCATGTAAGTAACGGTAGAAAAGTGCCAAACTTGAAACATTACGACGATGAGACACTGTGGAAAAAAGCTCATCACCTACTAGTCCAAATCAGGTGTGAATTCGAGAACCAGAAGTTTATCCAGGCCGAGGAACTCCTCCAAAATAGTGCCATCCATCGAGATAGATGGAAAGTCAGGTTTTGCACGGTGATGGTGAAAAGATACCAGATTGGTTTTGGAAGGATTGAATTTAACGAGCCATTTGATACCCCATTTAACAATCACAGTGAGTTCACTGGAAAGATCTGATGCTAGGTCCGGATGACTCGTGTTTTAGAAGCAAGTGTGCTGTCATCCGCATATAAGTCTATAAAGGACTTGATTACATGGTCCGGTATATCCTTTATAAACAAAAGGGAAAGTTTAGGCCCCAAAATGGATCCTTGCGGTACCCCTGCATAAATTTAATGAACCTCTGGGGACTGGCCATTGACTACAACCTTAAAACTTCTTCCTGATAGGAAAGATTTGATTGTAGAGTGAACTCTACCAGTTATGCCATAGCTGGTAAGTCTATGAAGCAAACCTCTGTGCCAAACTTTGTCAAAAATCTTGGAGAAATCAAATATATAAATATACCACGGGCATCATAGCTACTATCCAGTGCACTAATCCTATGAGGAATGACAGTTAGTATATCAGAAATCCGAAAACCGTATTGTGTACCACTAAGAAGGCTGAGATTATTCATGTAGCTAATGACATGTTTGTTCGTGATTAATTAAAATAGATTGCTCATAATGCACAATAGATCTGTGCTGTGTTCTCTTTTAGACAACGGTTAAATAACTTTTCCAATATTGGCAATATCTCAGATGATAGGCTTTTCAAAACCTCGACTGGGATTTGGTCTGGTCCAGTTGCTTTTGACGAATGAAGATCACGAATAAGTTTGGACACCTCTTTGACGGCTACTCTGGTCAGGAATAGAGCAGTCAGTACGGATGGAGGAACTCGGTAAGGGATGGTTGGAGTCATCCAGTCTGGAGTTTGATGCACAGTTCTTTGCAAACAGCTTCGCCTTGTCTGAGGAAGAGGAAATAACTTCAGGTCCGTTGATTAAAGTAGGGACAGATTTACCACGGTTTAGAACTCTATTGGTTGTTCTGCAAAATTCGTGTGAACCCAGCCTCTCTTGATCAATCCTGGCTTGAACAGATTCCGCATAACTTGTCTTGGCAGTCTTGGTGCGGGGTGTGTTCTGTTGGAGTTCGGAAGGCCCACCAGTGAAAACAAATTTTGCTGCAGACCACCCCCGTGCTTTATACTCGCTATGTTTCTCGGTGGTGATGGTTTGTTCCAGCAAGATAACGCAAACGCCATCGTGCGTGGGTGACATGGAACTGGTTCCAGGAACACTCAGCTGACGTCCAGGTACTCCATTGTCCACCGCGCTCTACAGATTTAAACCCCATTGACCATGTATGGGACATGTTGTAGATCTCACTAAATTCCTTACAGCCACATCCAACAAACACAAGTTAGTTATGGACAGCCCTGGAACGTGCCTGGGTAGATATAGCCACCCAACGACTCCCGCACCTTGTAGACTCCATGCCACGTCCCGTAGCCGCCGTTATCCAGGCGAAGCGATGAGCTACACGTTATTAGGTAGCGGTCTCTAATTTTTTGGTTACTTTAGTTGATTCTTTATTTAACTTTATTGCCGAAAATAAACTTTTGGTGAGTCCTCTTTTTCTTCTTGATGTGCCATATCCATTCAGGATGTGGGTGATCATGGCTCTCAACAGCTTCCTTTCCCTTGTCGCTTTCTGCAACTTCCTCTCATCTACGCCTTCAAGTTTTCTTTCTGCCATCTACCTGCTCAAACCTTTCAAGTAGGTTACTCGCTGCCTACCCCTGATCCTTTTCCCATCTATGCACCCCGCGATTGTTAAATTCACCAAGTCTTCCTTCTTCATTATGTGTCCAAAAGATTTCAACTGTCTCTTATTGTTAGCAACAGCTTCCTTGTAAAGATACTGTCTATGGTTTTTGGGAGGGTCGTTAACACTCAGAGACTCAGCTTCTTGTGTTGTTAACACGACGTTTCGGTCGATCCATTCTCCAGCTTTCTTCAGCTCCAATGGTAGCAACACATATAACGTAGGTTTCAGGTGTGTTTTCTTTTCCTTTCCATACCTTGTCCCTGTTGAGTAGCGGGGGCCACATCGGGTTGAACTCCGCACTTCATTCGGATAGTACACCTGAAGAAGGTCGTAGAGTGGATCGGCCGAAACGTCTAAACGAACACAAAATAACAAGGAATTCAATCGTCCAAAAAACTCCCTGAAGCTTCCTTGCAGTATTTAATCTCCCCAAAATTTCTTCATGTGTTACATGATCTGCCCATGACATTCGTAACAATCGTCGACAAAACATCTCGGTTGATTCAATTCTAATTTGTAGGTAGGTCCTCATCAGTTGAAATTAAAGGAATCGCAATGAAAGAGGAAATGGTAGACTCCAGCACCTCGTAGACTCCATGCCACGTCGCGTAGCCCAAGCGAAGGGATGAGCTGTCTCTAATTTTCTTGGCACCTTAGTTTATTCTTTATTTAAATCTTTTGCCGAAAATAAACGTTTTGGTGGGCCCTCATCAGATGAAATTAAAATAATCGCCATGAAATGGGTTAAAATACTCTAAACTAAAGCAGAAGATGAAATGGTAGACCCCGAAGTCGATGCAGAAGTGAAGCATGTGTGTGTACTTATTCACAGGCGCCTGGGTTTGGTCGGTAATTGGGAAGAGCCCAAGGCCCAAGACTTGGGGGAACGGGGGAGTGGTACATGAGACTCAGTCAGCCGGCTAAGGCGTCACTTGGGTAATTGGAGTTATCTTTCATGAAATTTCCGCACATCGCCGCTAGGGGGAGCTGATGCACCCGGTCGCCTCGCCAAGAAAGACTGTTAGAAAAAAAGAAAGAAAAAAGGAGTTGATGTTGGAAGTTTTGGCTAAAGGGGAATTGGGGCCAGTCTTCCTTGCTTTATTTCATTTAGTTTTATTACTTATGTACTTATCTATTTGTTTATCTATTTGTTTTTTGCTTTCCGCTTAGCCAATTTTAATCAAAAATGGCAGACCGAAATATTTCAGTCTGTCTTTATAACGTTGCCTTCGTCGTAGCTTTTGGGCTTTCTATATTATTTCTGCACGCATTGGGTTCTCACACCAGTCATAACTGGTGCCTTACACTGAATATCAAGTGACAGCAAGTCTTTTCAATACTCCCAAACTCTCCTTTAGTTTTCATTATTGGAAGCCGCCAACCAAAACTATCAACATCAACATAGGTTTCTTCAGTTTTTAAGTTGGTCTGGCTGGCTGGCTGGCTGGCTGGCTGGCTGGCTGGCTGGCTGGCTATGCATGTACCAATGGAGCTAGTGGGCTGACAATTTAAACATTTACTTCTTATATTTTTTAGTGTAGGGTTCAATTTACAATCTAAGTGTATGCTAAATTGGTCCTTTAGTTTGTATATCAAGTGACAGCAAGTCCTTTCAATACTCCGAAACCCTTCTTTAGTTTTCATTATTAGAAACAGCCAACCAAAACTATCAACATCAATATAGGTTTCTTCAGTTTTTAAGTTGGTCTGGCTTGCTGGCTATGTATGTACCAATGGAGCTAGAGGGCTGAAAATTTAAACATGTACTACTTATTATGTCTAGAAAAATGTTTTGTTTTTGTTTTGTTTTAAATTCCCCTCAAAATATATATATTTTTAGTGTAGGGTTAAATTTACAATCTAAGTGTATGCTAATTGGTCCTTTAGTTTGTATATCAAGTGACAGCAAGTCCTTTCAATACTCCGAAACTCTCACAGCCAACCAAAACTATCAACATTAACATAGGTTTCTTCAGTTTTTAAGTTGGTCTGGCTTGCTGGCTGGCTAGGTATGTACCAATGGAGCTAGAGGGCTTAACATTTAAACATTTACTTCTTAAAAAATTACAATCTAAGTGTATGCTAAATTGGTCCCTTAGTTTGTGTCCGGCTTGTTTTTTTGAAAATTCGGATTTTTTTAGTGATTACCACCCAACAATAGTAACTTATTTATTGATCAACCCTTTTTCCAATTTTTAAATTGATCACTCCCCGAACACCGCATGCTGCCAAAAGACGTTGGTTTCTATTGAGTAACTAATGAGCAAGTCTTTTCAGTACTTCTAAGTATACTTTTTTTAATAATTTATATTTATTGAGCTTTCACACCAGTTGTAACAGGTGAGGTACACTGGAGATCAAGTGACAGCATGTCTGCTCAATACTCTAGCACTCTCTATAGTATTCTAGCTGTTTTCCTCACATACTCTAGCACCCTCTTTAGTATTCTAGCTGTTTTCAAAATGTTTGTAAAATATGGTAATTAAACACAGCATACAAAGGCTCCAAAAAGTGTATGAAAAAAGATTCATGTTACTTTAACTGTCGTAAATTGGAGGTAATGTTAATCCTTGGTCTT
Organism: Architeuthis dux; assembly: GCA_006491835.1. Lineage (NCBI taxonomy): Eukaryota > Metazoa > Mollusca > Cephalopoda > Oegopsida > Architeuthidae > Architeuthis > Architeuthis dux. Next base: position 575,574 of record VCCN01002367.1, read on the forward strand.
ACGGATGTAAAATATGGCAGTTAAACTCAACATACAAAGGCTCCAAAAAGTGTATGAAAAAAGATTCATGTTACTTTAACCATCGTAAATTGGAGGTAATGTTAATCCTTGGTCTTACGGATGTAAAATATGGCAGTTAAACTCAACATACAAAGGCTCCAAAAAGTGTATGAAAAAAGATTCATGTTACTTTAACTGTCGTAAATTAGAAGTAATGTTAATCCTTGGTCTTACGGATGTAAAATATGGCAGTTAAACAAAAAAAGTCATACATAGGCTCCAAAAGTATAACTATACAAGGTATATTTTTATATAATTTTACTTTTTAAAATGATGCCCTGAAATCTTCATGTACTGTTGCTGCAAACTAATCCCCGGCAATAGTCATGCGAGAAATATAAAAACAAACCTGCCGTTAGAACGCGTGTGTCATTAAATAGTGCCGTTACAACGAGAGTGTATTGTTTGAGTAGATTTTACGGTCTTCAGCATTGCTGTTTTAAGCACAACATTCTTCGGCCTTCCTATATTGTCTGAAGTTCCGAGACTGACTATTGGTTCATGTTAATTTTTCACATACTACTTTCTTGTTTTTGATATGTGAAATTTCTTTTCTTTTTCACCTATTTATTTGTAAATATTTCCATTTGGAACCCCCCGCTCAAAATCCCGAATCCACCCTTTTAATATTGTAGTTCGGTGTACGATCCATGTTACTTTAAGCGTCGTAAATTGGAGTTAATGGTAATCCTTGGTCTTACGGATGTAAAATATGGTAGTTGAACACAGCATACAAAGGCTCCAAAAAGGATAACTATACAACTTATTGATCAGATATTAACGCAGTAATGAAGTTAAAAGCCATTAATTTGTTCTTTATCAGAATATCACGCACCATGAATTCGTTTAGGTACGACGGAAACAGTGAAGAAATTACGACGCCATTTTGGCTAGTCGGATCGACTAGCCAAAATGGCGTCGTAATTTCTTTTGAGGCACATCCAGAGATTTTCGACATTCCGAGTGTCTGATAAAGATCAGATTAATGGCTTTTAACGTCATTATTGTATTATTATCTGATCAATACAAGGTATAATGGAGGTATATTTTGGAGCCTTTGTATGCTGTGTTTAACTATCATATTTTACATCCGTAAGACCAATGATTAACATAACCTCCATTTTACGACGCTTGAAGTAACATGAACCAATTTTTGACTAGTATTTCTTTCATCTTAATTTCAATTGCTTTTATCGTAGAATGCTGGTCTGAGTAGTTGCGATAAATTGTTAAACATTGCATGGTAGCTACCTTAAGAAAATGATATTTATTATTTTTGGAGTCTTTGTATGACTTTTTGGTGCCTGTTTTTGCTGTGTGTTGAACATCCAAGGATTACCATTGCCTCCAATTTATGATGCTTTAAGTAACATGAACCTGACACTGTCCTAAACATTCCAACGGTGTGAGCACAACCATCACCTTCATGTTCCATAATCTTTTCAGTTCTTTGGTAAGATCTGGATATTTGTTCAGCTTTTTAGTTTCTCTCAATTTTACATCCGTCTAATTATACAATAGATATAAAGCATTTTTACACCACCCGTCTAATTATTTTGTTTACTCCATCCGTCTAATTATGTTTTGCTCCATCCGTCTAATTATGTTTTTTTACTCCATCTGTCTCCATCCGGATGTAATTTTACATCCGTCTAATTAGGCAATGGATATAAATGTCTAAATGTTTTTTTACTCCAACCGTCTAATTCTTTTTTATTACTCCATCCGTCTAATTAGACCATGGATATAATGCATTTTATACTCCATCCGTCTAATTATGTTTTTTTTACTCCATCCGTCTAAATCTTTTTTTACTCCATCCGTCTAATTATTTTTTTTACTCCATCCGTCTAATTATGTTTTTTTTAACTCCACCCGTCTAACTAGACAATGGATATAAAGCATTTTTACTCCATCCGTCTAAATTTGTTTGTTTACTCCATCCGGATGTAATTGTACATCCGTCTAATTAGACAATGGATATAAAGCATTTTTTACACCATCCGTCGAATTATATTTTTACTCCACCCGTTTAATTTTTTCTTACTCCATCCGTCTCCATCGGGATGTAATTTTACATCCGTCTAGACAATGGATATAAATGTCTAAATGTTTATTTTACTCCATCCGTCTAATTCTTTTTTATTACTCCATCCGTCTAATTAGACCATGGATATAATGCATTTTATACTCCATCCCTCTAATTAGACAAAAGATAATTGGTATGTTTTACTCCATCCGTCTAAATTTTTGTTTACTCCATCCGTCTAATTATTTTTTTACTACCCCCGTCTAATTATTTTTTTTACTCCATCCGTTTAATTTTTTTTACTCCATCCGTCTAATTATTTTTTTAATCCATCCATCTAAATTTTAACAATAGATATAAAACATTTTTGTTTTTAAGATTAATTTAATGATTTATATTCATAAAGATTTCTTTATCTGGAAATTTGATAGTTTTTAATTGTGCTTTGCCCGAGTAGGAGGGGGTTCCAGACAGGGTGTGATCAAGTTATTTTGTGCCACGTAACGCAGAATTCTGAATAAATGTGCTTCCCAAATGATTATGTTAAAATTCTGTTAACGGCACACATTTTTCTCATTGTTTTTAACTGAAATTTCGAACCAATCAACCAATAAAGAACTATGTGAGACCTTTTGCATTCAATATTTATTTATCCATAAAAGATAGTTTAGATCTCTCATTCTTCATCCTTCTTATCACTTTGCTGTCTTCTGTGTACATTCTTACGTCTTCGCTGCATCACAGTCTTCTATGCTTTGCACCTGCAGCCTGCAGGCAAGTTTGTTTAAGTGTTTGTCTCACGTCCTCTCAATCAAAGACAGCAACCTTTGCTTTAGATCTCTGCACTCCTGTATCGTTGTATTGATCATCTGTGCCTCCCTATGAGCAGGTGTGCCTTTACCATGTCTTTTCACACCCTGGTGGCAGCCCCGTTTAATTATTTTTTCAACCATTTTTGCGTGCGTTTGGATTGTGTTCTTTAGGTATTATCGTGCTGGAGAACCAATGATCTTCGGACCAAACCTAGTTTTCTTACTCTGGGTACCACATGTATCTCTAGAATGTCTTGGTAATCCTTTGATGTCATGATTCCTTCGATACGGCCAAGGCCTCCAGTATCAGAGGCAGCAAATCAGCCCCACTACATCGTGGATCCTCCAACATACGTGCATCATATTAAAAGGTGACAATGTCCTCACTAACAGTGAAATGCCACTTACCATCCTGCTGCTTATTGTGTTTGTTTAAGTTTTTGTCTCGCGACCTCTCAATCGCAGACAGCAACCTTTGATTGAGATCTCTGCACTCCCACACCGCTCGTTGTTTTGTCGTTTGTGCCTCCCTATGAGCAGGTGTGCCCCGTAGAGTCGTTACTTCGTTACCATGCCTTTTCACAACTTGGTCCAGACCCCTTGGACCCCCCCCTCGGGATCTACACCTGTCAGAGTGAAGGGGCAGACATTGACAAAAAAGATAGAAAGAAAGAAAAGATAGAGAGGAGGAGTGGAATATACGAGAACTAATTAACTAAAGGTCAGTATTGTTTAGTTGGAACTAAGACGTGATAAAACAGATGTTTAAACTGCAAGATACCCAATAAAAAGTTTCAGGTGTAAGTTATATAGATGATAATAAAGGTTTTAAAAATATAATTTCACAAATAAACATTTTTATTTACGCTAAAAAGGTTAAGATACATGAAATTTAAGTTTCTGATGTAAGTTATGGACAAAGTTGTTTTTTTTTAAATTCACAAACAAACAATTTTATTTAAACTGGCAAAGTCTTTTTTAAATTTAGTTACAGGAGTAAGTTACAGATAATAATAAAGGTTTATTTCACAAACAAACAATTTTATTTACTGTACACAAAAAGTGATAAGATATTTGTTGTTGTTTTTTAAAACATTTAAAAGCATTTATCCAAAAAATAGGCTTTTTAAATATATTCTACTTTAAAAAAAACGCAACGACAAAGTTTCCAAACAAAAGATCTGTAGTTTTATTGAATTTTATTTATATGCTAAGTATTACGTCCCATTGTTTACACTGGAAACAACTTTTTCAAAGACAAAAATCTCTGGTTCTAAACATTTTATTTTAGATTGAAAGATTTTCCATTCATTTTTTATACGAATGGGATAAATATTTCTTACAATAAAAATAATTCTTATATAAGTTTTTAACTTTTTTTTTCTCGTTACATATCGCTTTTTCGTCAAAAGTTTGGGAAGTACCTAAATAGCTGAAAACGGCATGGGCCCTCTGCCGAACGATTGCTAAATCTTTAATATATTTTCGTTCCAGTACATTCTTTTTAATTCTTAACCATTTTGTAATTCCAAAGATCTCGGTAAATTATATATCTTGGTAAATTGTATCTCGATGAATTTTACATCTCGATAAATGTCGGTAATTTGCTGTCGGTGACTTGATGTCGGTGAATCGTTATCGGTAAATATTCCGCGACCCATATTTTAC
>VCCN01002367.1:709257-719482 GCA_006491835.1 Architeuthis dux
ATCTATGTATCTATCTATCTATGTATTCGGACTTCGCCCAGCTCTAAACGTTCATAGTAGAAACCTGGAATTTTTACACATATACTCCCCTCAATGAGTAGGGAAATCAGATATTTTTTAGTGATCACAGCCCAACTTTTTAATTGATCACCCCCAACACGGCATATCATTTTTCAGTTACTTCTTACAATCGCAACTTTCAGACCGCCCCCGTATGCGAGATGAAATTAACACTAATCATTTACAATACTTCATCTAATAAATATAAATAACAGGACTGGTTAGTCGCTCAATAGAAACCGTCACATGACTACTGTGTTGGGGGTGATCAATTAAAAATTGGGAAAAAAAGTCTGAATTTTCAAAAAACAAACGTGAATGTAGCTGGACACAAACTAAGGGATCAATTTGGCATAAACTTACATTGAAAATTGAACTGAAACCCTATTTAGGGGGAGAATTTTCAAAAACAAAAAACATTATAAGGAGTAAATATTTTAAAATGTCATCCCTCTAGCTCCATTGGTGCGGCCTGTACGCGTGATACATACAATAACCAGCCGGACCAACTTGAAAACTGAAGAAACCTATTTTGAGAGTTTTGGTTGATTGTTTCTAATAAAATAATTGCTTTTCTGAACAATTACAGCCATTTGGCAATCTTTGGCCATATTTTGGCGAGTTTTTTGGCAAGAAACGACTCCAACTATCTGGCTACCCTGGTAAAGATAGGGGAGCCTGCTTTCAACACGAGGGGTTCGCCCAAGAAAAGGATGGGGTTTCAAAAAGGCTAACTGCATATAAACATAGATTCAAGAGAAATTGAATGGAATAAGTGTGTGTATGTGTATGTGTGTATGTGTATGTGTGTATGTGTGTATGTGTATAAGAGAGAGAGGAGAGAGGAGAGACAGGGAGAGAGGAGAGAGGGTGGAGAGAGTAAAACGTAGATTCAAGAGTTAAGTGGATGCAGTGTTGCCAACTCAAAAAATATTTTCGCGCTAGTTTGACTGCCGAAAAGCGCTAGAAAGTTGCTAAATCTTTTAAAATAGCCATAAATAGCCAGAAACCACCAAAAAGACGCTAGAAGTAGCCAGAAAATGGCCCAAAACAGCCAAAATGTTTTAGGCGAAAACGCGCTAAATCTAGCGCGAAACGCGCTAGATTGGCAACACTGAGTGGATGGAGTAAGTGCGCACGTGTGTGTGTGTGTGTGTGTGTGTGTGTGTGTGTGAGAGAGAGAGGGGGAGAGAGGAGGGAGGGAGAGAGTACATTCAAGAGTTGTAAATGGAGTAAATGTGTGTGTGTGTGTGAGAGAGAGTGAGGGAGAGAGATGGAGAGAGAGTAGGGGGGAGAGTAAAACGTAGATTGAGTAAATGTGTGTGTGTGAGAGAGAGAGAGAGAGAGAGCGAGAAAGAACCTTTTTTTTTAAAAGCAATTTGCGTAGATTCATGATAGTGAGAGAGAGAGTAATGTTTACGTAAATTCATGTGTGTGTGTGTGAGAGAGAGGTGAGAGAGGTGAGAGAGAGAGCTTTGTTTTTCTCAAAGGCAGCGTGCGTGCGCCGATGAAGAAAGAGAGCCGGTTCTAGTAAGTAAAAGATATAGGATATTGCTTTCAACACGAGAAGGGGGTTCGACATAGAGAAGTGTGGGGTTTCCAAAAAGCTAAATGATATTTAAGTTTCTAATCGAACGTAACGAATTTAGGGAGTGACACTGAAAGCCGGTCAAAGCGCTGGGAAACACACACTTACACACACACGACACACATTTTGTCGCCCCATGCTGTGCACATAGATAGCCAAAACCTAACCTATTTTAACCACATCCTGGGCTCATCGTCCCTCTGCCCCTGTCTCCTACCAACAACACTCTCTGTTTCTTCCCAGTTCAGTATATATTTCACACAAACAAGAGCTTCTGAAGACGCCGAATGAAACTCGGTGAAATGCATCAGGGCCAAGGCGGTACACATTAGTAATGGCTTGTCTTAAAGATAATAAATATGTTTGAGACATAACACGCTTTTCTCAATCTTTCATTTCCACATTGTCATTCTGTTGGATTACTTTACATCCACACACACACACACAAAACCTTTTCTTATTTTTGGTTAATTTTTCTTGTTTACTCGCAAGAGAACGTATGTTCGGATGCAATTTATATAAATATTGTCCGAATGATATATTAGATCGAGCACTTTCGACTGTATTTTCAGCCATTTTCAAGATCGTGAAAACTTAATTCTTTGCATGGTTTAAATAGTGCCAAAATTAATAACTATTTAAACCGTGTCAGAGTTGACTTTTACTTTCCCATGTAACAAGAACAATCCTCACCCAAAATAGGGGATGAAACAGATCTATAAAATCTGCATTAACCTTCCATGATTTGAACTCACGATCAAATGAGCTCAAAGAAATCTTTCCACTGCGCCAAACTGGCAAGTCTTTAAAATTTATAGTAGAAATACTCCAGGAAGTAGAAGTAGGAGCAGTGTTTGACCCTGGAGCAGCTAGGCTTGATTCTAGTTATTACTCATCGCTACCAAAGGTTTAGGTTATTCATGTGTTCACACATTTGTATGTATATATCTATGTATTCGGACACTGGTAGGGGGGAAATTCGCCCAGCCCTAACTGGTAGGGGGGAAATTCGCCCAGCCCTAACTGGTAGGGGGGAAATTGTTAAGTGGGTGCGAAATTGGCTCCTTGGTGTCCGGCAGCGCTCACGCTTGTTTTTCGAATATTCGGCCACAAAAGACGAGACAAGTAACTTTTGATCATTGATCACCCCTTTTTCTAAATTGTTAATCACCAAACACGGCATGCTGCCAAAAGACATTGGTCATATGACGGTTTCTATTGAGTGACTACCCGACCGTTTCTTTATTTCCTTCTTTCTTTTCTCTTTTCTTCCTTTCCTTCTATCTTATACTTTTACTTCCCCCACACCCATCTTTTATCTACTCTTTCTATCTTCCTTTCTTTCGTTTCCTCTTTTCTTGAATCCCCTTTTCCGTCTTTCTCTAAATTCACTACAGACCCCCGTTTTAGCCCATGCCTTTCTGATTCGCCGCCCGTCGTAATTAGAGAAACTTGTCTCAGTATTTTATTCTCAACTCAAAAGACGTGACTTGTCATTTCAAAGGTTTTTGCTACGTTGATTCGTGGCTTGAGTCAATTAGAATTGACGTTTATTTAGTAGTTGGTATATTGTCGCATGTCGTACAGACACACACACACATCTATCTATCTAAGTCTGTTCATATCTATTTATCTATCTATCTATCTATCTATCTATCTATCTATCTATCTCAGTCTGTTCATATCTACATATCCATCTATCTCAGATAGATAGATAGATAGATATGAACAGATATACTGATAGATAGATGGATAGATAGATAGATATGAACATATAGATAGATAGATAGATAGATAGATAGATAGATAAAACACATAGACTGATAGATAGATAGATAGATATGAACAGATAGATAGATAGATAGACTGATAGATAGATAGATAGATAGATAGATAGATATGAACAGATAGACTAATAGATATATATGAACAGAAAGATAGATAGATAGATAGATAGATAGATAGATAGATAGATAGATAAATAGATAGATAGATAGATAGATAGAAAGAAAGAAAGACAGAAAGAAAGGGTGGGGGTGTAAGAAAGAGCGATGGATAGACCAATGTGAACACAGTGAACAGATAGAAATGAAAAGACATATACATATATAAACAAGAACCTCTCTCTTATTCTTTTCTATCTTGGGAATATCGCTGAAGATTCAAAACTAGAAAACCAGATAAGAACAAAGATAAATAAGAATAGATAAGAATAGACTTGGATTGATGTGATACCATCAAACAACTTCTTGTCTCTGGTATTTTATGACCAACTTTGACCAATCCGGCCTTTTGAAATGCATTTGGTCATTAACTTCTTGGTTTGGCCATATTTAAATTTTGAGCCATTCTGACTTTGCGGCAGTTGTATTTTTAATAAATCATTATTTTTGGTTTGGGAACTTCAGTATTGCAATGTTTTATAAACAATTATCAATAATATTTTGTTCATTTACCTATAGTTGCGTTTTATCGTAACTTTACTCAGATTGTCATTGTAAAGCGGAACTGGAAACATTTAGATGAAGGTAATAGTATACACAAATAGAAATTAAAAAGAATTAATTACTAATGGTTTACAATACTTCATCTAATAAAAATAAATAAGATAATAATTACTTTAACAAGACTGGCTGCTGCAGGGCCAAACCTCACTCTAACTTCTATACCGACTGAAAATGATTACATCAACTTTTGTATTTAAACCTGTTTGGTGAATATTTTACCGAAAAAAATCATACGCTTCCTCTAAATGTGATGTCAGTTCATTCCTTTCCGAAATATGTCCATTAGGAGACTCAAGGCATTGGGTCTCATTAGTGTCATTCGTTACATATCCGCTCAGAACAATAGAGTCTCACTCTGTGCAATTCCCTTAAAAAGGCCACGACATAACATTTGAAGGGTTTCTTTATTAGTTGCACATGCTCAACATCTTTCTATTTGGACAGGAATTTGTGTATTCAACGACAAATTAAGGAACTCTAGAGACACACACTCGGATCTTCTCTTTTTCTCACCCTCCTTAATAGATTATTCTATGTTACTGACAGAATAAGGATACGTATAATGTAAAAACATTGCTAATTTTTCATGTCTTTTTCTTTTCCCTTCAGGGGACTGGATGCAAGTCGGAAGACTTCGCTCAGTTTGCTGAGCAGATTCGTGAGAAATGACAAAAGGATATTCAGAATTATTCTTCCACTCTTTTTAAATACACTGACAGAAAATAAAATTGCAACACCCTGAACATGCGTTTTAATTTACTCAAATAAACGTACAGGTAATATAGCTGGATTACAGTAAATGATCACATATACAGATCGATACGTGCACAGGTTCCAAAACAAGGGGTGTATCAACAGTACTCAGACCTCATATTAATACACTGTATATCCACCCTCCTTTAACACTGACCATAAACCGGATCCCAGAAAAGTGTCCATCAGGAAAAGTACCCATCGGGTACAATAATGATAAATTCGTGATGGGCACTTTTCTGATGTGTACTTTTCCCGATGGCCACTTTTCCTAATACCCCATAACCGAAAGGGGTCTGAGTACTATTAAATATGATAAATTTTCCTCGATATCTAAGACTTGTCAATTTAGTTCAGTTAGTAAGACACCAGCCTAGCAATCTCTAGATCGTTAGTTCACATCACGGTAGGGGAACGGGAGTTTTACATATCGGTTTACACCCTAATTTTGGTGAGGATTGTTCTTGTTCTTGTTATGGTAGGAAAGTAAAGTCAACTCCTGACTTGGAGTTTCACAATCAGGGTTACCAGATTAGGTTTTACAAAATCGGACACGAGGGTTCCCAAATACGATCAAATTGGACAGAAAAATTGAGGGCTAAAAATAGCTAATAGTGGCTTAAAGTAGCTAGATTATTATCACAAATTCACAATAATGAAAATAAATAGCTAGAAATGGCTAGAACTGATATCCGATATCTAAAAACAATTTCTTATATCTAAACGCCACAAAAAATATCTAAATTTAGATATAAAATATCAAAGTTGGCAACGCTGAGTGGGACCTTAAATCGGCCAATTTTGGATGTCCTATTCCGAAACGGACATACCGGCAACCCTGCCCTTCAGGGGCTTGGATGCAAGTTGGAAGACTTTGCTCAGCTAGTTATTTTCATAATATAATAATCTAGCTATTATTTTAGCAACTATTAGCTATTTTTAGCCATCAATTTTTTTCTCTCCAATTTGGAGCAGTGATGACCGAATTTGTGCTAAATCGGACATAATTGGCAAACCTGTAATAACAATAAACAATTTTGGCACTTGGCCATTTTTGGCCATTTTTTTCTAGAATTAGATATAAAATATCAAAGTTGGCAACGCTGAGTGGGGCCGTAAAATCGGCCAATTTTGAATGTCCGATTCTTAAAATATTTAATCGGACAGTGCTAAAATGGACATAATGTCCAAATCGGACATATATGGCAAACCTGTAATGACAATAATCAATTTTGACACATGGCCATTTTTGCGTGTTTTTGGCCAGAAACATCTCCCAACTATCTGGCAACCCTGCTGTAGACCTCAACCAAACCTGTAACCCTACCCCTGCCACTAATCTGTCTCTGTCCGTTATTCTTGACATACGTCGAACAGTAAAAGTTTCTCCTTAAACTCCCTCTCGGCTTTTTATGACCAATTATTCCGCCTTTCTCATCATTCTGACCGTTAACCCTGACAGAATCTCTTACCGGCCATAAATCTGTCATGTTCTTCACCATAATTGCAAAGAGTTTAGGTTTTTTTTTTTTACTTTTGGTTCAAGAACCCTATTTATCTATGTGGGTATTTATTTGCCAATCCACCCCAGCCCACCGAGCAAAAGTGTGACACAAAAATCTTTTTTAGTGTCGGGTACCCTGCCAGTAGTGTAGTCCAAAACAAGAATTAAGGGAACGCAGAGCTGCCTGCTCTCAGTAGGGGAGAGGGTTATTGAAGCCCCCGTTCTCCCGAGGAAACTTTTGAGGTCATATGGGGGGCAGTGGCGTAGCAAGAGGGGGTTGAAGGGGGACAGTCGCCACAGGGCGCAAGTGTGAAGGGACGCAAAAACTGCTTAGCAGACACGTACTCGGACGTCATCCAAAGTCAAATTGAAATAATACAAGAGCTTATTTCATTCAAAGACATGTACAAAGAGATAAGGAGCACTAGAATGCCCAAAATAAAAAGTCACAGGAAGAAAAGTCACGGAACAAAAGTCACAATGTAGCGTTACCCTGAGCTACCGAAAAAACGTAATAGGAAGAAAAGTCACAACTAAATAGGTAATCAAACATTTTAGGGGCGGAGGTGCCAATATTATCTTTGCCCCCGGGCGCTGAGAACTGGTGTGTGTGTGTGTGTGGGGGGGGGTACCGGAATAAAAGTCACACGAGGAAAATTAACGGAACAATAGTCTTAATGTAGCGTTACCCGTCCGCGGGGTTATTGTCCTGTGGGGTTATTGTCCGTATCCCGCGTTACCCTGGGGCCACTTAAAAGCAGAACGTAATAGTCTCTACTTTGATTTTCTGGGTAGAAAAAAAGAAAGAAAAAAAACTGCTGCCAAATAACAAAAAATAAAAAAAGGAAAGGATACCAGAGAGGTGTTGGAGGGGGGGGGGAGAAAGGAAGAATGAAAGGAAGAATGAAAGAAATAATGAAAGAAAAAAGAAACAAAGAATGAAACAAAGAATGAAAAGAAAAATGAAAGAAAGAATGAAAGGAAGAATGATAGAAAAATGAAACAAAGAATGAAACAAAGAAAGAAAAAAGAATGAAAGGAAAAATGTTAGAAAAATGAAAGAAAGAAAGAAAGAAAAAAGAATCAAAGAAAGAATGTAAGACAGAAAGAAAAAAAAATGAAAGAAAGAAAGAATGAAAGAAAGAAAGAAAGAATGTGATAAATAAGACAGAGAGAGAGAGAAGAAGGTTTCACATTACCAAAAATTGGACAAGAAAAAACTACAAGACAAATCGACTATATAGTGTGAAAACAAATATTTAAAAGGAAAGGATATGAGAGAGAGAGAGAGAGAGAGAGAAAGGGGGGGTGAGTAAAAAGAAAAGGTTTTAGAGGTTACAAATCAACTGAAAGGAAGAAAAAAAGCTACAGACAGCTCAATAACAATAAATAAATCAATCAAAGTAAACTAAAATAAATAGGACAAGGAGAAGATATCAGAGAGAGAGAAAGAGGCAGAGACTGAGAGAGAAGGGGAGGGAGAAAGAGAGAAGCGGTAGAGAGCCAATAAACGAAAGGGAGTGGAAGCACCAACAGAGTCGAGAGAGAGGCGTGAGAGAGGCGGGAGAGAGAGGAGACCAAATAAACAAAAGGGAGAGGAGGCAGCATCAGCAGAGAGAGGGGAGAGAGTGATAGAGAGACTGGAGAAAGAGGAGAGGTAGATAGCAAATAAACGAGAGGGAGAGGAAGCATCGGCAGAGAGTTCGAGAGAGAGAGAGAGAGAGAGGCGGGAGAGACAGGGAGAGAGTGTGATAGAGAGGCGGGAGAAAGAGAAGAGAGGTAGATAGCATATAAACGAAAGGGGGTGGAAGCATCAAAAAAGAGAGGGGGAGAGAGAGTGATAGAGAGATAGGGAGAAAGAGAGGAGAGGTAGATAGCATATAAACGAAAGGGGGTGGAAGCATCAGCAGAGAGGTGGGAGAGAGGGGGGGAAAGAGAGGGGAGAGGCAGATAGCAAATAAACGAAAGGGTGTGGGAAGCAGCATCAACAGAAGAGAGAGACAGACAGACAGACAAACAACAGACAGACAGACAGAGACAGACAGACAGACAGACAGACAGACAGACAGACAGGGTTGTATTTCATCTGTGATGATTCGGAACGCAGTTTTGTTTATAGTTATGTTCCATTCATGTGCTTCACTGCCAAAGTCAACACACAGTTACCGACCCTGACTTCTTCGACGCTCTCCTTTTATTTTCCTTTCTTCCCCGTCACCATTCAACTTTTCGACCCTTCAACCGCAAGTGCGCGTGCGCACAACCGAAGAACTTTCGGCACCGGGCTATAGGCACAGCGATGAAAGGCACATTGCAGCAGAGAGACATTCACGCATGCAAAGTAGGAAACACATATGACCCAAACTGGTGTGCTTGTTTATAAAGTGACACTGATAGGTCTGTACTCACCCGAAATGTTTCTCTTCGTATATAAATATGCAAAACAACTAATGGTAAGTAAAAAGATAATCTGTGTCCGTTGCTTTCTAACGCACAAACATGTTACGCTACATTTTCTATAGTTTGGAGAAGGGTCATTAACACCCGAGGAAAGTCGAAGAATGGATTGGCTGAAACGATGTGTTAACAACACAAACAACAAGAAGGAGTTCAATTGTCAGATGAACTATTTGAATATTTTCTATAGTTTTGAGAAGGGTCATTAATATTCAAATGGTTCTTCGGACGATTGAACTCCTTCTTGTTATTTGTGTTGTAAAGCTCCCCCTCCCATGATTCTATTACCCTACCAAAGACGGATTGGTGAACGCCTTCAAAAGGTTTGTACACAATTCGACATTAAAGTCATTTTTAAACGTTCAGACACACTCCGATGTCTGCTAAGTAAGGTTGCCCCAACTCGGGACCATACACTGGTGAACAACTGTGTTTACGTCATCCCCTCTATACCGGAGAAACGGGCGCCCCCCCCCCCAAGGTCAGACTTGATGAACATAAGAAAGCCATAATCAGGGACGAGATAGATAAATCGGCTATGGCCGACCACATCTGGAGAGAAAAAGGCGAGCAACTTCCTCTTTGGGAGGAAGTCCAGATTATTGACAGAGAACGATGTCGGAAGCAGAGAAAAATCAAAGAGGCAGCTCACATCAAAATCTCGACTAAATGCATTAGCCAGGCAAGTGCGGATTTCAACCCGATGTGGCTTCCACTTCTCAACAAATCTAAACCCGACAAGACAAAGACACAGAAACACCCGGGCCATGTGCTATTAAACATAACTTCTGTTTAACCCATCACACTCGGATTTTACACCTGAAGATGGCCGAAGAATGGATCGGCCGAAACGTTGTGTTTACAACACAAATAACAAGAAGGGGTTCAATCGTCCGAAGAACCATTTGAATATTTGAATATTGCACTATGTTTTTGTTTATATCTAATAGTGTAGACCATATTTTGCATACATATACATAGCCCCAAAATATGTTCGCATAAAATGGTATAATTTATATGTTGCTCATATCAATAGGTAGGTACTAAAAACATTACATTTATAAAACTTTTAAAGCGTATTGCAATAATTTAAATATCTTCTTTGAAATTTTAATTTTGTTTTTTATTGCAAGAAAATTGTATAAAGTTAGTCGTAAAAAGAGAAAGATTACTTCTTTCCTTACTCATATGTGATGAAAGCCCGCTCAAATTTCCGAGTGTCTCATGGGACAGCTGAAGTTTGGATGAGCAAAACTGACAAAACCTGATATACTTCAATCGCAAAGTATATTAAAACACCGTCATATGACGGGCAACACAGTAGTAGTAGTAGTAGTAGTAGTAGTAGTAGTAGTA
>VCCN01002367.1:796649-808769 GCA_006491835.1 Architeuthis dux
CTATTATAATAAATACAAAATCTGAATTTGTCAACGATTTTGAAGATAATAGACCGGATAATGCTTTTGATCTTCACTGAGTGCCACACTATCGAAGCCTTGTGCCAGACCAGTTTGATTGCAGTAAACGTATAAACCCTGAAGGTATCTCAGACTTTTCTAGACTGACGGTATTGCTCTAACTCAGAGCTTCCCAAACTGTGTGTCGTGACACTTTTGTGTTGCCGATAATCTCTTGGTGTCGTGCGAAATTTAGTATATGTATATCTTTCAAAAGATACTTTTCCTCAGTCAGTTGAACTGTTGGGATGACGTTATATATTTGGCTTGGCTAACAAAACTTACGTAGCGTATCGCAAAAAATGTTATTTTTAAAAAGTGTGTCATCAACAGGGTGGGCAGGGGGTTCTTCTCTTGTGTGAGTCCGCGCAAGAATCTTTTTTTAATTTTTTTAATTATCTCCACCGATCTAATTTCGGGTCAAATAATGTGATATTGACCCCGATGGACAGAAACAAAATAATTATACAAAAGAGATGGCAATGTGTGCCTGGTACTGTTTTACGAAATCGATAGTTGAAAAACATGAAAGATCATTTATCTAATAATAATAATAAATGCATTTATAGAAAGCGCCCTTTCTGAGGAACCTCAATACTGGACAAAAGCGCTTGAAAACCTATGCAATCAATTGCAGTAAAAATATAAGCCCTATTAAAGAAGAGTAAGAAGAAAGTGCAACTTGTCAATACAATTGTTTTTTTTATAAAACACAGGGCCGGAGCTACAGTTACAAAATGTATTTATTTAATGAGTTCATATAATTATCTAAGATAAGACATGAAATTTTTTTATTATGCAAATCAATTACCGAGACTGCCCGCCATTTTTGAAAAGCAGATATCGCCAATCTTTTTTCTTTTTCATTATGAATCATAAAAATGATAAAAAAATAAAGAAAAACTTACGTAAGAGGTAAAGGTGACTGATTTTGTTTTCTTTTTCATTCTTATTATTGACGCTTATTTAATCTAATGCGCAAGCGCGCGATAAAAATGACTGAGTGGCCCGGTGATTGATTTGCATAATAGAAAATCTTCATGCCTTATTATAGATAAATTATATATTTTTTTTTAAATAGCAATCTCATAAAACAGTTCCCATCAGGAAAATCTACCCATCACGAATGTATCAAGGGAGGAAAAATGCCCATCAAAACATAACATTCCCATCATATAGTTCCTGAAACTTCTATCAGCAAGTTGTATTATTATTATTTCTTATTATTCTATTGTTACCACTCTGTTATAGATTCTATCTTATAGAAGGAAAATGAATTTCAAGTATTAGAATTTTGATTTTATTAACCTCGGGAGTAGCTTTCAAAAACTGTAAAATTCTTATGGCCAGAGTGTAAAAACACAAAAGAAAAACAAACTTTATTAATTAAAAATTAAAATAAATAAGAGAATTCATGAAAGAAAAACAGAAGTTGTGTCAAAAGTTTATAATAAAACGTTATAAAATATTCCCGGAAACTATATAATGGGAAAATTATGTTTTGATGGGAACTTGATAAATTCGTGATGGCCAGATTTCCTGATGGGCACTTCTTATGTCAAAATTATGTTTTGATGGGCACTTTTCCACCCTTGAAGAATTCGTGATGGGCAGATTTCCTGATGGGCACTTTTCCGGATACTGTTCCTGGCAGTGGCATACATTAAAATCTCTTTACTTTGTTTTCTGACCATATTTCCGGCACGGAGACATTGCCAGATTTTAACGAAATGTGATCTTGTATATAACCGTATGCATTCAAATATGCATGTGTTTCTGGTGTTTAACTAATTCAATGTGTTCACATCAAACCATAAGTACTTTTACAAGGTGTCTGCAGTGTGCCACTCGTGTCTATAGTGTACTTTGTATAATACTGTGTTTAGAAACTTAGCTTAGTCTGGCACAAGGCCACAAATGTGCGGATCGAACTCACTGCACTAGTGAATTGGTCAGAGCGGGGTATATGTCAGAACACATAGATACATATAAATGTCAGAACACATGAATAACCTAAACCCGGATACATAGATAGATACATAGATACATATATTTTAGGTTATTCATGTGTTCTGACATTTATACGTATCTACGTATATGTATCCGTAAATAAATACACTTCGTAACTGTAGCTCCTGCCCCAGACACCCCCCTCAATGAGTTATTAGTCACTAGTTTGTGCCCGCTTGTTTGTTTTTTTGTTGAAAATTCGGACTTTTTAATGATCACAGTGAGAGAAGTAACTTATTCATTAATCACCCGTTTTTCCAACTTTTTAATTGATCACCCCTAACACAGCATATATGGTGATTCATAATTACCCCTGGAATGCTAGTCGCGCTTGTTTTTTTATACAAGGCTTGCTAATTGATATTATTAAAACACGAATACAGACAATACGAAACGAATAAAAATAGTTTATGATACAATGTTTACAAATAGGAAATTATAAAACTCCTCATTGTAATAAAAATATAAGGGAATTGTACAGTTTCACACCCTCGCTCACTCGATGTTAAAAACGGCGCACAAATAAAAAGAAATAAGAGAATTAACGAAAGAAAAACAGAAGGAAATAAATATATACATTACATGGTTCTTGCTTTGAATAAATTAAATTGTTGAATTGTTTTTATTTGTGCACTGTTTTTAACATCGAGAGAGCGAGTGTGTGTAACTACTTTACAATCGGGACCACTTTCTCTACGTTGTGCCCCATAAATTATTTCTTGAGTCATGAATTTTATTTCTCTAAAACATAAAAAATAACTCCACAAAACAAAAAACAATTCGCATGACTGGAAAAAGGTGTTCAACATGTGATTAACTAAATATAAATTTGGGACGTTAAACTATGAGATGAGCAATCAGCTGTTGAAAACAGTCCTTGATTCCGGGATTCCAAAGCTCGTTAACCATTACATCACGGTGAATGACTTTTGATGCCGGTCATTTGAATTTAGTATCTCAGTGTCCGGACGTTGGCATCAGAGGCGTGGCTAGGTGATGAGGGGGCTATTTGAAAACGCCCCCCTGGGCCCCAAATGAAGGGGGCCCCCACCTACTGCATTTCTACAGACATTATACAATAACAAGGATATATTCAAATGGTTCTTCGGACGGTTGAACTCCTTCTTGTTATTTGTGTTGTAAACACGACCTTTCGGCCGATCCATTTTTCGGCCTTCTTCAGGTGTAAAATCCGAGTGTGATGGGTTAAACAGAAGTTATGTTTAAAGGGGGGTAGCCCTTATAGCGCATGGCCCGGGTCGGGTGTTTTTGTGTCTTTGTTTTGTCGGGTTTAGATTTGTTGAGAAGGAGTTCAATCGTCCGAAGAACCATTTGAATATTAATGACCCTTCTCAAAACTATAGAAAATAACAAGGATATATTTGTACATAAATGAATTTCAAAATAAAATAATAATATGTGTGCGTGTGTTGGGGGTGTACTAAATTGAACCTAATATGGCACAAGGCCATAATAGTTGGTCACCAAACGAGGATCGAACTCTGGCATGCGAGATTAATTTGAAAATAATTTCTATAGAGTAGGTGCCCGGTACACGCATGGGAGTGTATGTGTGTAAATAAAATAATAATTCCGCCTTCGGGGTTGTTTTTCCCCAATTAAGTGATAGTGCATGTTTATTTATTGCAAATTTTATTTTTTCCATAAAATCTCATTAAATGTTGGAGGGGGCCCCGCATGGAGCCAAGCCCCTCCCCCCCCGGGCCCCCAAATCTCTAATGACACATATGGTTGTTTTATATTTGAGAAAAATGAGAAAACTCAAATAACAGAAGTTAGAATGAAATTCAAACAATCTTAATTAGATCTTGTGGTTCTATACCAATATTTCCTAAACCCATTTGGCTCCAACCCTGAACACAGAATTTGGGGGGCTTGGCGACCCTGAACACAGAATGTTGGGGGCTTGGCGACCCTCAGGGCAGAAACATAGTTTCAGTGTTTCTTCATTTAGTTTTAATAAAACTAAATGAAGAAAAAATTAAAGTGAAATTCGGTAAAATTTATTGAATAAAACTTTTATTCAATAAATTTTACCGAATTTCACTTTAATTTTTTTAATCAAGTACAAGTATTGGACGTGAACAGACTGGAATACGTCAGGAGTTTTCATACATTTCTAGAAGGCTTTATTATATAACTATTTTCCTCTTCCAGAGTCTCAATAATGCTTTATATTCTGAAATTTCGCACTATTTATTTTACTATTTCTTCTGTCAACATTTTTAATCACAACACTGGTTTAAATACTGTTGCTGGGTTTAGGTTATTCATGTGTTCTGATATTTATATGTATCTGTGTATGAAATCAAATTATGGATAATTGTATATCCAATCGACAGAATATGATAATTATAATGACACTTATTAGTGAGAGCCTATATTTGCCCGGAGTCGGTGTGAGCGACTACTAAACGAGCGGCCTAAATCGTAAATGTGAATAAAGAAACGAACTTCGTGCGGGGATCGAACCCGCGTCCACCTTGGAAGCCACCTATACGCGGTGCTGTTCTACCGACTGAACTAATGAAGATCAGATGGTAGACAGGAGTCCTTTAACTTATTATCTATGTATGTATCTGGACTTTGCCTAGCCCTAACCGTTCATAGTAGAAACTTGAAATGTTGCACATACACTCCCGTCAATGTATGAGTAGGGAAAACCTTTTTTCCTTTTCTTTTTTTCTCTCCAGTTTCCAGTGTCGTATATGTATCACATAGATACTACACTTCCATTAATTATTGTATTAAAATAATTACTCCAATTAAAGGTGATAATTTGCTACAATCGTTAACTCTAAACACCCAGTAGTCGTTCATTAAAGTTGAAGGGGGTATAGTACTATAGTAATAGAGCAAGTGCAGAATCACTGCCTGCATCAGAATTGATAGCTTGCAAGCATTTAGCGCGGGGCCCTTGAAATTGTGGGGCCCGTAGCATATGCTGCTTTGGCTACATAGTTATTCCGGCAGTGTTCGGTTCTCACGGGACATTTATAGTGAGTTCAATACTCACTTGTTATTTCAGTAGCAACCTGGCTTTGGATAAGACTTATTGAAACATCTACTAACTTTCTATTTCTTTCTTTCTCTATTTCTTTCTTCCTCTCTTTCTTTTTATTTCTATTCTATCTCTCTCTCTATTCTTATCTTTTCCCCACTCTCTCTAAGTTGATATTAATTCATATCATCTGCTTATCTAATGGGAGAGAAGGCAATAAGTTAGTTACTTGTTTTTCGTTTTGAGCTTCGTGCAGCGGCTATGACTTCAGTTTCTAATACCTTTGTATTTAGATGCTGTATATGTATCACATAGATACCACTCCCCCATTGATTGCTGTGTTAAAATAATAACCCCAATACAAGGTGATAATTGGCTAGAATCGCTAACTTTAAACACGTAGTCATTCATAAAGGTTGAGGGCAGTATATATATAGAGTTGATAGCTTGCAAGCATTTAGCGCGGGGCCCTTGAAATTGTGGGGCCCTTATTTTTGTTACATAGTTATTCCGGCACAGTAAACAGCTACACAAGCTGCACACACGCAAAGTGGGGGAAAAGTACACGATGACTTCTGAGTCGTTCCGCAACTGTTTACAGTTTTATAAATATGATATAAAAATAAAAAAGCTCGATCGATCGGCGCTTCTTAAATTTATTGGACCCAAATTTAACTCGTTTCAAAGGGTCGCTATTTATTTTTTTCTGTTACACCGGGTGATGTCAATTGTTTTAATTAAATTAAAATTACGCATTTATTTTGTCGAAAATGTTTTGGGCCCGTGTTTCGAAGAATGACCAAAACAAAGGCACAATGTATGGTCCTGATTGTAAATTGTTAAGTTTCACACACTCGCTCACTCGATGTTAAAAACGGCGCGCAATTTTTTTTGTGCGCCGTTTCTAACATCGAGTGAGCGAGTGTGTAGAAAATGAAAGACATAATACATAAATTATATTGTTATTACATTGAATGAATTAGATTGTTCATATATGTAGAAAGAATTAATTAGTAATAAATATTGTATAGCTGATGACGCCCGGTGTAATAAAAAACACAGACTTTTTGAAACGCGTCAAATTTGGCTCCAATAAAGGTAACATGCGCTTAAAATTAAAATAAAACGCTCTATCTATGATTGTAAGCGTTAAAACCATCTTCTTTCGGGGATCTCATAGTTAAGCATCCAAAAATTATCACGGTTGTTGTGAGGGGACTCGACGGTCTGTCACAACAAAAAATTAACTAAATCAAATCTAATAATTCTAATTAGTTAAAAATATATAAGTAAAAATAAAAGTAAACATTCCATCTATAGTAACTAGGCGTACTTATTTTACGACCCTATGCCAGGAGAACAATATTTCTTTTAGTTTAAAAAAGGTTGTATATATTTTTCTTTTTTTTCTCTCGAAATCGTGAAGCACAAAACAAATGGAACCTCATGTTTTCAAAAACATCTAGAATCCAGATTGGAGGCAGAGTAGTTCAGCGTCACAAATTACTGCATAGAAATCACAGAAAAATATCTGGTATAAATTAAAAATGAGAACTAACACCAACGGTAATTTAGAAATAAATTGAACATTTAAAAATCAAAATTTGTATTGTTTCCTTTGTATTCGTGCCCTTTCGTAAATGAAATGTATCTTATAAAAACCTTTAAATTCAGAAATGACCTCAACTAAGGTGAGTAAACATTGTATTATTAAAACATTTAAATTAAAAACCTTTAAACTCAGAAATGGCCTCAACTAAGATGAGTAAACATTGTGTTATTCGTGTCCTTTCGTAAACTTAAAATAAACACATCTACATTAAAAAGAAACCTTTAAATTCAGAAATAATCTCAACTACGGTGAGTAAACAATTGTATTATTCAAATCATGTGTCACGGACGTTAAATCTCACTAAATTCTAGATGTTTTTATATATTTAATTTGGGACGCTAAACTTCCTTAGATGCTAGACATTTCTAGATGTTATTGAAAACATGGCTTAACTCCATGATGTCCAAAAAATGTTAGTTTAGAAAGGTAGTTTGTTTTTTTTTCGAAATCGTATGAATAAAAATACTAATAAAAGTTTGTTTTTTTTTAAATCTTGATACTGTCGAAAAAATGCCTCTGAAGTATTAAGTAACTAAAAAATATATCAAAATTCGACTTACCTTTTACTACCCAAACGTAGAGACATCCAAATGTTAATTTTAACCACAGCGTCATGGTTTGTGGTATGAGAGTTCCGTTTGCCGTAAGTTTGTTTTGTTTAAAAGCCCAAATGAAAAGTTAACAAAGAGAGAGAGAGACTGTCTTTTTTCTTTCTTTTTTTCACGTGATTAAGTTTGTATACGGGTGTGTGAATGTGTCATACTGTGTTTTGTTTTTGTATGTGTGTGTGTAGTTTGTATTCCTTTTATAAAGAGGATCTATAAGCGGGAGATACAAAACTATATAACAAGATGAAATACAGTAGAAATGTAGTAGTTATTCACTTACTAAGCTTGACTTAGTTTTGGCACAAGGCCACGAACATTGAGCACCAAGTGAGGATCGAACTCACTACTAAGTAGTGATGATCTGCGAGACTGGCTTGCTAATCATAACACCACGACGCAGAGCCCAACGTAGAAATGTAGTAGTTTCAGAGACGGAAGACAGGAAAGAAAGAAAAAAACGTTTTTGATTAGATCTCTCCCAGTGTGCGATAAGGTAAAGTAGGGAGGAGAGTAAGGGGGAGAGTAAGGAGGTGAGAGCACGGTAGGTTGGGGAGAGCAAGGATGTAAGAAAAACCACGAGAAATGAAAAAACGGGGAAGCGGAGAGAGCAACTTGACTAGAGAGGGAGGGGCAGTAAGTTGTTTATAAAAATCGAGAAAGACAGAGTGAGAACTCACGACAGATATAGAAAGAACGGGGAGAGAAATACGGGAAAGGAGAGAGAGAAAAGAAAGGTAGGGAGAGAGAGAGAAATGCAGAGAGAAGAAAAGATAAATAGAGGGAAGGGAGCAGAGTCAATATTCACACATGAAACCCCCGTCCACAAAAGACGGTCAGTACCTACAAGTAAGTGTGTATATTCAAGTAGGCAATGTGTTTGAGCGGGGGTGGGCAATTGTGGTTTGTGTTAAGTGTTTAGTGTATATTAAACAAACAAATAAAATAGTCGACCACTACACGCGTGCTGCTTCAAGCTCTACCTTATCGAATATTTGAAGAGAACAATTTTTGCTTTGTATAATTTATATATACACACGTTTTAGGTGTGTGTTTGTGCACGCGTGTGTACCTAATGTTTTACTAGTATCTCGTGATTTGCGTGTGTGGGGGTGAGTGTACGTGTATGGGGCAGTGTGTGTGTGTGTGATATTGGTTGGGTAGGTCTAGTATTTTTTTTACTAGTATCTTGCGAAACGGTGTGCGTGTGTGTGTGTGTGCGTGTGGTTTTGGTTGGGTAGGTCCAGTGTTTTACTAATATCTCGTGAGTTGCGCGTGCGTGGAGGTGTATGGGTGTGTGCGATATTGGTTGCGTTTAGTGTTTTTGCTAGTTTTTTTGTTTTTGTTTTGCTAGATTTTATTTCGTGAAGTCTGGCGTACTGATTTAAATGAGAAAAAAATATTCTCTATGATGTATAGTTAACCGAGCGTCTAGCGGCTGTACGTGTGCGTCTGTATATGATTCTGTTTTCTATTTTGTAGTAAGACCTACACGATTTATTTTCTAGTATTTATTCATACTAAAGTAAGTAGCAACACGCGTACTATTTAGCAATAAGTAGTACTGGACGTTCACGAAAATGTGTACTTATATTCAAATAAAAGTCTTGTATATCTATTAAACAAAACCTTAGTGTGTTTATATATTAAGCAAAACTTTAGTGTATCTATATACTAAATTAAACCTTAGCGTATCTATATAGTAAATTAAACCTAATTGCATTTATATATCAAATTAAACGTTAAGTACAGAGTAGATCGTTTTGTATTAATATCAAATAAAACGTTTGTATCTATTTATTGAATAAAGTTACAAAACTATATTAGATAAAATTTAGTGTATTTATATAATAAATAGTAAAACAAGAAAGTGTTAAAATTCACTTTAAAAAAAATTATTCTTCTTATAAATCCATAAATTATAAATGTTCCTTTTTATCTTTTGGGGTCCTTTTTACCAGGGAAAAATATTTCTTTCTTGTTCACGATGTATAACTTGACATGCCTTGGCGTATATTAATTAAAACGTTAAGTGTATAGTATTTAGTATAAAATAAAACTGGTTAGTAAGTATCAATAACTTATTAAGTTATCTACAGAAATCTTACCCCAGTGAATATTTTTGTTTAGTTCTAGATTTTATTTTTATGTATACGTCTTGATTATACATAAAATAAAGTTACAAATATTTGATAATTTCAGTAGTAAGTGTGTATTCGTTTATTCGCTTCACGCTTGTATACGTAAAGTATGTTTAAAAGCTTAGGTTAAAATGTGATCCTATTTGACTGAATGCACTTAAATGATGCATGTGCCTGTGTGAATTGTGTGTATATAATGTGTAGGGTACATGTATGTTTTATGTTTATATTTGGTGTTTTCTAAATTCTATTTTCTCGATCAAGTAATAATGAGCACTTGACACTGGTGCATGAGCACGTATTAGTGTGATCACACGCGTGTAAGTTTATCTTTTAAAAATTACAACTTCTTCAATGTTTTTCTTTAGAAAAATGTTCCACTGGTGAATTCTCGTAAAAGTGTTCCGATTCTGGTGTTGTTTTCTGTCCAAAGGTATTGTTTGTTTGTTCCTTTCTTTCTTTCTTTCTTTCTTTCTTTCTTTCTTTCTTTCCACTAAATATTTTTCTTTCTTTCTTTCTCTCTCTCTTTCTTGCAGCTGTAACTTCTTTTTTTTCTTTCTGTTAAGACGTCCAGGGCAAGAAAAGGTTAAAATTCACTTTAAAAAAAAAAAATTATTTTTCTTATAAATCCATAAATTATAAATATGTTTCCTTTTTATCTTTTGTGGTTCTTTTTACCAGGAAAAATATTTCTTTCTTGTTCACGATGTATAACTTGACATGCCTCTTCTCTCCGCTAAACAGAGAGAATGAGAAAGTCCTTCAAATGCTTCTGTTTAAATTGCTACGATGGATGCGTGTGTGCCGGCGTGCTTATAGAAAAGTCAAGAGCGTTCCTAACAACATGTTAGTCTACTAGACAACAACAGCGTTAAATGAACTCCCAACACTCCACAAATATCTCAAGTGTGACTGATCTGCCAAAAACGACTCAATGGGACCAATTATCTACGAAACATAAATAATACAATTCACACTAAATGTTAGCTTCGTGTTTTTTAATAAAAATTCCTTGTTTCATTGTTTTCAATTGATCGTCTGTTTTTCTCCAAATCGTAACTCCAGTCCAAACACTAAAATATCCGCCCAAATCGACTACGGGACAAACTATCTATGAAGCATAAGTAACAATATACCTACATAATATATGTTAGTCTTTTTAAAAATTGTTTCCTTGGTTTATTATCGTTTTAATCCGCTTATATCTTTCTCTGTGCCTTTTTTTCTAAGTCCTTGTTTTGTTCGTTTCTTTTATTTCATCTTTAAGATCGTCCACTCGTTTTTTTCATAACTTCTTTCTTCCCTCCTTCTTATTTTTATATCAGCCTTTCAAGGTCCGTTGTTGGACATAGACCTTTCTTTCCCAAATAAAGTGTAAAAGTCTGGATATATTAGTCTTTTTTAAAAATTATCTCCTTAGTTTATTTTCATCTTTTTGTCCACTGTCCTTTTTATTTCAATAATTTCATCTTTAAGATTTGTTTGTCCACTCGCTTTTTTGTTCGCTTCGCTTCTTTTTATAATTCTATCATCTCTTTTTAAGGTACGTTGTTGGACGTAGGCCTTCCAACCGCGGTCTGTAAGACGAATTCCTTCTTTACTGCACGCTGTGTAAAGTCCGTGAGAGACCCAACGACAGAAGATTCGTTTCTCTCTCCAGGACGGACGACGATGGGATTAATATTCAACGAGCGTTCTTCTTACCCCCTTCTTCTGTGTATGAAGCCGTAGTGGCACAACTGTGGCATTGGCAATACGGATTGCACGTTCGACGCTCGACGACAACCTAACGAAGAAGCACACACATACACACACCCACGCTCTCACTCTACTCGCCCTGGGGCGGTGGGGGGCGGTGGTGCCCGCCGCGCGTGCGCATTGTTAGTCTTCTTCTTCTTCTTCTTCTTCTTCTTCTTCTTCTTCTTCTCGCTCACATTCTCAGCTTCTTGCTCTCTTGGCCTTCGACTTCTTCTCTCTTTTCTTTTCCTTATTTTTCTCCTCTCTCACTCTCTCTCTCCCCCTCTCTCTTTGTTTCTATTATGATCGGCTCCCTCTTTTTTGTCTTCAATAATGTGCATCTCTCTCTCTTTCTCTCTCTCTCTCTCTATCTCTCTCTATCTCTCTCTCTCTTTCACTATTGCCTATTATTTCCTTCTTCTTTTTCTATTACTACTACGACTGCTTCTAATCTTTTTAATACCTCTTCCTTTTCCTCCCTTACCCCCTCCCCCTCTCTCTCTCTCCATTAAACTTTCTTTTTTTCTCTCTCAATCGTTTAGCTTTTTAGCCAGATTCTACTTTCTTTCTTTTTCCCCCTATCCTTTCTTTCATTAATTATTTCTTTCTCTATTTCTTTCTTTCTTTTTTTTCCTTTCACTCCCGGTAATCTCGCCTCTGTCTGTCTACCTGTTTCCCCTGTCTTTTTCAATCAACACTATCTGTTGTCCTTCCTTCCTTCTTCTTCACCTTTTCTTCGTTCTTTCTTATATCAATTCTTTCTCTGTTTCTTTCTTTCTCTGTTTCTTTCTTTCTCTATTTATTTCATTAATTCTTTTTTTCTTTCCCTCTCTTTAGAATCTTGGCCGTTGGGTAATAGTTAGTAAACTTGTGTTCGATCTTCACTAACTGCCCCACAATTGTGGCCTTGTGCCAGACTAAGTTATAAACTAG
>VCCN01002370.1:25438-37459 GCA_006491835.1 Architeuthis dux
GGGGGGGCTGCCTTATTGAGCGTAGTACAGAGATAAGTCCCCTCCTAGAAGGATTAACGGGATCGTCACGAGAGGCTCTCTGCATGATCACTAGCGACACCTGATATACTTCTGGAAAGTGTGCTGCCAAGTTAGGTGAACGTGTCCACCGCATTCAGTCGCCTCCCGTTGATGGTGATGTTGGGTTCGACGTATGGCTTTCCAGGAGCCGGCTGGTGGATCACTTCAGTCTTTGTTGGTGTATTGATCGTGAGGCCGAAGTTGTTGCAAGCCCCAGAGAACCTATCAACACTAAGTTTCAAGTCAGCCCCGGAGGCAGCGTTTGAAGGCATAGACATCGGCAAACAGGAAGTCACTAATGGTGTCTGTCATAACCTTGTTTTTTTGCTTGAAGCCTCCCGGTGTTAAAGACAAAGATCTAGGTGTACCGGGCAATGTTTACAATGCTCTATGGTTGTGAAACATGGACGGTCTACCAACGTCATGCAAGAAAGCTAAACCACTTATACAAGCCCGTTGTCAGGGGGGCTGGCCCCTCCTGGAAATCACTTGCCCCGCCCTCCGTGAATGTGATTACTAAAAAAGGATTTTTTAAATAGATTATGCACAATGTTTCTAGGGGTTCCGCGAGAAATAGTGATAAATAGGTTAATAACCGGAAGTTTTCACCCCGGCGTCGATAAACAGACTGACTAAAAAAGAATGAAGGTTCCCAACCATTTCCGGCTCCACAATATCAATTGAACTTTGGCTACAATTCAATTTGGCACCCCACACTGTTACACTATACAATCCTTTTCCTAATACGCATTTTACAACCAACAGCAATAAACTTAACAAATCGCAAAGATCTTTTCTAGCTAATTACAAACCTTAATACAATAACAAAAATCAAAAGCCCCAGGATTTGGAATTCAGCGAAATTGATAGCAGGACAGTATCACCACTAGGCAACAAATATTAAATGCACTCATAAAACTATTAAGGGCCACTTCCAGTTTTCCGCTGTGCGAGCGGTGATAGGATTTCTGTGTGATCAATTGCTGGGCGGAATATAGATGGGAGATATGGAAAAGGGGTGTAAGTGTCAAAAGAGGGCAGGACTAAGTCAACAGGCAGGTTTAAATAAGGAACAATTTTGATTGAAAGGGAGTTGGAGTCAGAGGAGCCAGGGAGAGACGGTCAGTTTGACGCATGGCCTTGGGCCACGTGAAGTCAAGCACCCGTGACATCAAAGGAACACTGACAGACACGACAGCTCCTTCTACAGACAAAAACACATTTCCTTTTCACAAAGGACCATCCAAAAAGTACGAAATTTTCTTAACTATAATATTTCACGCACGCACACACACAAACTTTAAAAGATACTCTACAAAACTAAATTCTATTTTAAAAAGGAACTCACGTTTGTGATTTAATGAAGATATTTCTCCTCATGTAAAAGGAACTTGTTTATACATTCTTGTTCCTGTTTCTGTTATTCATTCCATCTCTGTTATTTCACAACGCTAAAAATTGTTATTCATTGTTTGTTTTTTTAAACATATTTTGTCACTTATTTCATTTGAAGTGTTACTACTCCATTTAACCTGGGTTTACAGTCATACTTTTTATTCCCTTCTGCACTTCTGGCAATTCTCTTTCATTTATTTTTATTATGTGGGGTATTATAAATCATTATTATTAATTGTGATGACTTTTTTTTTACCTTAAAATCTTTGGATCTTCCCTTGTAAACAAGCACTCAAAACCGGTCAATACACATTGATGTCTTTTGCCGGTAGATTTTAAACACTGATTTAAAACAGTCCGAATCCTCGTTATAATTAATGAAAATTTGTTTTTCTTTAGACAAATATTTGGACTTTTTTCTTTCTTTCTAAGAAAAACAAGAAAAAAAGAACAAAATTCTTTTAATTTAATTAAAATGATGTCTTCTCAACGTCGGAGATGCTACTAAAGCTGACAGCCAACCAGCTTTGTAAATATCTATATGTATTGTCGTCTGTTCCTATTTATCAGCCTCTTAAACACCTTGTCATTTTCTATTCTATCTTATCTTAGTATGGCACAAGGCCACACATGTGAGGCACTCAGTGGGGACGGTACTCACTACAGTGGTAATAGTCTGCAATGACTATCTTGCTAACACTACTCGACGGCGAAGCGTATCTATCAATTGTCAAACTCCAGTCAAAGTTTGAGTTGATTTTGTTCCCCCCCGTAACAATAACAAGAACAATCCTCACCTAATTCAGGGGAGCAAACTCTGAAATGTGTGTCTATCACGTCATGTTAAACCAAACCGATACAAAAATTAACATTCCCCACCGTGATTTGAAATCTAAACTGACAAGTCATATATATTTACGAATTCATTTATTAAATATGATAATTATAATGACATTTATTAGTTGAGAGCCTATATTTGCCCGGCGCCGATTTGAGCGACTGCTAAACGAGCGGCCTAAATCGTACGGGGAACGGACCCGCGTCCACCTTGGAACCTACCTTATACGCAGGTACTGCTCTAACCAACTAAGCTAACGAAGATCTCACGGTAGGCAGGAGTTTTTTTTAAAAATCTACACTTTATTGGCCTCTCCATTTTCACGTTCGTATTTAGGCACGAATATAGTGTGGCTCTCGATGTCGACAGTATGAAATCAAATGATGGATAATTACAATACAAAGGTTACAATAATCATCTTCAGTTGGAATAGAAATAGGAGTGGTGTTTAACCGTGCAGAATCCAGTCTTTTCTATCTACCTATCTATCACAGTCTGTTCAAATCTCTCTCTCACACCCCCTCTCTCTCTCCATACTTTTATGATAATGTATGTGTGCACTGACGAATACGTAAATTATATAGAGAGATATGCATCATATATGTGTGCATATATGTGTGCATATATGCGTATTCGTGGCATGACGAGTACATGTTATTCTTTTTTCTTTTCATTATTGGCAGCATACATGAATATAGATTCACTTTATGATATAGAATTATTGCAGCTTTTACATCTAGCGCGAATATATCCCGCCTCCAGTTCAATCAAATCTTGAACGCTATATTTGGATTTTAAATTTAGACATAAATAAATACGAATGTTTGATTTGTACAGCACTGTCAGATGTATTCCTCCGCCTATATCTAATGATTTTCTGTCATATCTATCCAAAACAATTTTGAGACGAGCGATGAAAGAAAATAAGGTTCTCTTTTTTTGTGAGTGGGGAGGCTTATTATTTCTCGAGAGATAAGAAAAGGAGGAAAGAAACGCTCCCAAAAATTGTTTCTTGCGAAGAACTCGGCAAGTTTGCCAATGATGATACGACATATTCAGCCTTGCTGGTGGTCGGTAGTAGGCTACAAAAATCAATTCTCGCTTCTTATCACGTTCTCTATATGAACGGCATAAACAGATAAGTGGACCGGCTGTCAGATGGGAGAAGACTGGAATAAAAAAAATATGGTAGAATAAAAAACAGAATAATCGACTACAAAAGAAACAAATAAAATAAATCAGGAAAAAAATAAATAAAAGAAACGATAGTTGCCAAATAAATCCGTGTAAACTCACGATCGCGCGAGAAGATGAACGAGAGTTAAAGAGAACGGAGAAACTAACAAACAAGGGTCATTATAACAAAGGCAAATAACACAAGAAGCTATAAATAGTTGAGAATCTGACAAGGGTCGAGTGTCATGGCTCTCCAGGGCAAAGGATTTAATGCTTTGACCCAGATTTCTCAACCCAGAGGTCGCGACCCGAAATTGGGTTTACAGAAAAAAAATATTGGGGTCAATATAAGTAAGATTTATTTTATTTTTTCAATATTTTTGCTAAATGTTGAAATGTAAAAAAAGAGTAATTTTGTGTTCAGACATAATTTGCCAGGGTTTCTGTTTGGTCCTGAAGTAAGAGAAGCTATATGTCTAGTTCCAGGGGTCCGTCCTCCCTAGGCTGCACCTCCCCATTGCACTTAAAGGGCTAGAGCCAAGGTCAATACCTGATGTTTGAGGTGTCCCAGAAGGGAAATGCCGAGGGAACTGGATTAATGAGTAAGTTACTTCTATCGCTTTTTGTGGGATCACTGAGTCCGAATTTTCGAAAAACAAGCGTGAAGAGTGCCGGACGCAAATTAAGGGACCAATTTAGCATAAACTTACATTGTAAATCGAACTCCTCTAAAAACTTGGGGGGGATTTTCTTTTTCTAGACATAATAATGAGAAAATGTTTTGATTTTCAGCCATCTAGCTCCATCGGTGCGGCCTGTACGCGTGACACATAAATAGATAGATAGCCAGCCAGAATCATTTAAAAACTGACGAAACCTATGTTGACAGTTTTAGTTGTTGTTGACAGTTTTGGTTGACGGTTTCTAACAGAATTTGAATTAAATCAATCTTTATTATTATTGGATGAAGTATTGTAACACACCACTTTTTATTGAATTTGACTAGTTGTTTACCTTCATAAGTTGTATAAAAAACAACTAATATTAGGATGAAGGTAAAAACTAGTCAAATTCAATAAAAGTAGAATTGAATTATAAGCTGCGAAGCGGTCTCTTCCCTGTTAATCTCTGTACACAATTTCGTTTTAATCCGCCCCACTCCCGCTTAGTCTTCTCTTACGATATCACTGTCAGAAATATCTGAAAAGGGCACTAAATTTACTTAGAAAATTGGAGTTCTGGCTGAAAGTCTCCATACGGGCTGAAAGTCTCCATACTGGCTGAAAGTCTACACACGTTATTCAGAAATCGGTAAAAACGCAATCAAATTCGTGCAACGTTTGACCACATCCTATTTCTATGAGTCTGGATGTTCGATTGTTACATATCCAAAAACTAGAGCACACATTGCATACCTTTGTCAACGCCATAAACTAACTCAAAACTGAATGAAAATCAGTTCATATACGGTTACGAAGCAGGGGAGGTAATTGTGTTTCGATTTCCCATATTTCCAACATTTAATCGATTCTCTCTTAGCCCATGGCCTACCCTCCCACAAAATGTAATGACATTCATTGAGAACCTTTAGAGATAGTGTGTGAATAAACAGACAAACATGTGTGAATACATATAATTATATGGAAAAATATCTCTCAATCGAAAAGTTCCTCGATCCCTTCCAAAACTTAATGAATTTTTCCTTAACTCATAGCCCACCCTTCCACAAAATGTCAGGGAAATTCATTGAGAGCTTTTAGAGATAGTGTGTGAACAAACAGACAAACATGAGTGGATACATATACCTATTCAAACTTTGTTAGTAGAGGTAAACAATATTCAGAAATTGGTAAAAACGCAATCAAATTTCTTCAACCATTCACAACGTTTTATTTCTATGAGTCTGGATTTTTGATTATTACTCATTCCAAAACAATATCCAAAAGTCGATAAGAGTATAATCAAATTCCGGATACTTTTCAAAACCTTCATATCTCTCTGAGTCTTTGTCCTCGATTATTACATAATCAAAAACAATATATGTGTATAAATTGATATAAGAAACTATTCGCTGGGAAGGCAAGTGATAACTTTCCTTTGGCGTGAAAAATAACTCAAAATACAATCATATCCAGAAATTCGCTTTATCAACGAACTAAAGGTTCTAACTAAACAAATGTATGATGATGATGAATCGCTATAACTTCTGTCTGTGATCTGCTGCCAATGTCTGATGAATAACAATACAGGCGACCTCACTCTTTTTAATCATTCACACGAGTTCTTTCTTTTCAGAAGCATTCAGAAGTATCAGTGAAAGCCACAGAAAAGGAGAAAGCCTTCTAAAGCTTAAGGTAAGTTATCATCTATTCTATTATAAAGGGAGAGAAGATAGAAAATTCAGTGGCGTAGGATTATTAGTCAATAATAATATCGCAGGCAATGTTATAAATTTTGACAGAATATCAGACAGAATAGTTTGGATAATAGTTAGACTAAGCAAAAGATACATACTAAAAGTAATCCAGATTTACGCACCAACTTCGAAAAGCTCTGACCAGGAAATTCAAGAGTTTTATGATGACATCAGTAAGATAGTGGACCGAGAGAAGACAAATTACACAATACTCACGGGGGACTTTAATGCTAAGGTAGGTAAAGGAAAGGTTGGGAAATCTAGTGTAGGAAAATATGGAATAGGCCAGAGAAATGATTCTTAAGAAGAAGAAATGCCCTAAGATAGAGCAAGCGATAGAGAACAGATTGCAGGCCTTGTGGAATAGCGACAGTGACAGAGAGGAAAAGAGTAATAACCTGAGAAATATAATTAAGGAAGCAGCAGAGATGGTAGGCAATAGAAACGTAACCAATAACACAGGGAAATACTCTAAAACAACATTAAAACTAATCAAAAAGAGGAGAAATATGGAGATAAATAATAAAAAAGACGAAAGCAAAAGAAGCAGAACTTAACAAATTAATAAACAAAAGAACGAGAAAGGAAAAAAGAAAGAAAAACATGAAATGGATAGTAGGGGCTATCAGAAAGGGGAAGAGTTTAAAACACGCCCGAGCCGCAGATCATACCGGCAAGCAAAAGATGCTAAAGGATAAAAATGGCAAAATTATCAAAAGTAGGGACAAATTGTCAAAACTAACTGAAGAATCTATGAAAGTGTGTACACTTCAAAAATAGTGATATCCCGGACATAACAGAAGACGAAGTAGTATTTTCATTACCAAATATGAAACTCGGAAAAACTCCAGGCGAGGATGGCATAATGACAGACCTTCTAAAAGATGCAGGAGATATATTGTACAAAGGACTAGCACCGCTATTCACACAGTGCATAAAAGAAAGAAAAGTACCCCAACACTTCTGTCTAGGAATAGTGATCCTACTCCACAAGAAAGTAGATAACCGCGACCTTGGCAACTATCGCTCTATTACGCTATTACCTCCCGATTGCACTAAAAGGTCGTGGGTCACACTGACGACTTTGTGCCACTGGCTGTAGGGACTGAGCAATCTTTGCCCACACCTACGCGTATGGGTCCCCACTGACCTTATGTCACATTTTGCCCTCATGGGGAGGCAAATACGTACAATCACTTCCCAGGATCGTGACCAGGATAAGTGCCGCATTACCTCGAAAGGGTTAAATATCTCCTTTCTCCAAAATTGTACTATGATCATCACCATCATCATCATCATCATCCGTCATGAGTCCACTGTTGGACATCTCCTTTCATAACGACCTCGATTTTGCTAACCTCTGCCACGTCTTACCGGCAAACTTTTCTATCTCATCCCTCCATCTTGATCTTTTCCTACTGCGTTTACTGTCCCATGGGCACCAATCGCTTATCCTTTTGCCCCATATATTGTCATCTCTTCTTGCTAGATGACCAGCCCATCTCTGCTGCTTAATTATTAGTATAATATCCTTCACTCTAGTCTTCCCATGTTGATATTTTCCCCTAGAGTTATCTCTAGCATTGCTCTTTCCATGGCTCTCTGTGCGATTCTAGGTTGGTCTGCAGTTCTTTTTGTTAATTTCCATGTTTCGCATCCGTAAGTCATAGATGGCATTATGCAACCATTATATACTTTACGCTTTAAGCACATTGGCAATGTGCTCTTCAAAATGTCTCTATTCAAACCGAATGCTTTCCAATCTATCGTTATGCGTCGTTTTATTTCGCTGGCATGTCTTTCTCTAACTGTCATGTATTTATCAACCTCTTCTAGAGCCTCCCCTCTATCTTTATGATCTATTTAGGGACTTTACTTTTGTCTTTGTTCTGTTTATTTTTAATCCCACTTTTTTACTTTCTCTATTTAGATCTGTCAATATGTTTTGTAATTCTTCTGATGCTTCTGACGTCATGGAACGTCATCAGCGAATCTCAAGTGGTTTAAGTGTGTTTTTTTGTTTTCCGAAATATGCTTTCAAGGCTCGTTGTAAATAGTTTAGGTGATATTGTATCCCCTTGTCTTACTCCTTTTGCTATCTTTATCTTGTTTGTATCTTTATATAGTTTAATTACTGCAGTACTATTTTCGTATATGAATGATGTGTATGTGGTTCTCGTTAACACCTTGTTCTCGCATAGAGTTGAAGACTGTCGTGTGTTCTACTGAGTCAAATACTTTCTCATAATCTACAAAGGCTAAACAAAGTGGTTTGTTGTATTCTAATAACTTTTCGATTAGTTGATCTATTGCACGTGGGTGATCTATTGTTGAATAACCGCTTCTGAAGCCTACCTGCTCGCGTGGTGGATTTTCTGTGCTTGTTAGTCTGTGAGTATTTTTGTGAATAGTCTCCAAATATTAAAGTAGGTGTGGGCAAAGAAAATAATTGCCCAGTCTCTGTGGCTGGTGTCGCAAAGGCGTCATTGCAACCCTCAATCTTCCTCTTTTAGTGTAATAGGTTGGATTCCCCAGATCCAGGCCCGTTTCGTTTGTGTCGTATCTCACCCGAAGACGAAACATGACTGATCCCAGCCAATAGCCCGGGGAGCGATAATATGAGAGAACCGTCAGTATAATCATTTGAAACTGCACTGCAGATGTGTTATTGGTTCATTGAAGAAGGTATCACGAAATCTTCCGACTTGGCTCTAGATAAGAAGATGCGTTTCCGAGGTTTTTTTTATTTATCGGAGAGCAAGCGTAGCTCCTGAATTTTAAATTAAGTTCCAGTGGAAAGATACTGCTATCGAGATGTCCTGTTTTGAGAGCAGGCCTCGTAAAGGAGCAAACAATCATCGCATATCATCCGCCATTACGGTGAATAATGATGGATGATCACTCATGACTTTTGTATAAGGTGAAGCTTTTTACATTTATAGATATTGCTGTAAAGGCTACGCAGTATCTTCAGAGTTAGAATCACTTTCGACTTTATTCGATTCCAATTTATAGTACAGGTTTCCCCCGCTAGTACAGGTTTCTGAAAGTATAGAGACCTTTCGTAACCCGAAATTGCGTCAAGCGGAGAAGCAATTAACATTAATTTGTATGTGATTTTTTTTACTGTTTGCAGATGTAACGAAATAGACCATATCAGGTTACCGGTGGCCAGTGGGGATAGGAACGTGATCAGATTTGGAATCTGTGTAAAACTGCCTACGTGACCAACTGGGGTATCATGTTATCGAAAAACCGTTGGGAATTTGAAAAGTGGGAGGAGTTATGACTATTAGGTATAAAAAGGCTAGATCAAAAACAGAAAAGTTAGTTGGGGTCAGGAGGCAGTGGGGATCGCGAGGTGTCCCTGCCTCGTAGCAGTGCCAGTAGCAGTAGAAATAGCAGTAAAGTAGCAGCCCTGAAAAGTGACCCACTCCTATATACCACGACATGCAACAGAATTTCCTCGCAGAAATCCGCAGACTAGAAATTGACCTGCGTGGTACGGAAATAAAACTTCGTAAAACTTTAAGATCCGGGGATTTTGTCGTCTTTTCTCTCTTTGTGTCCAAAAATGAATTTCCCTCCACAGAGAAATTTGGCTCCAGTCGACAGACCCAGACAGAGACATCATCACCATCGCCGTCCGCATCCCGCGGAGGCGATCCGGACAGAGAGACATCATCATCATCGCAGTCCGCAACCCGCGGAGGAAAAATGATCGTCCCTGAAACTCTCTCTTTCCCTCATGGCGACCTTCGCAGAAACTACTACCCTATCTCACTATCTTTCCCTCATGGCGACCGTCAGCAAATCTTTCCCTCGTGGCGACCCTCAGCAAATCTTTCCCTCGTGGCGGCCGTGATCGTATGGTGGTTAGTATCCCACGTTATGCTACACAGACTTTAAAAAGCGAACTTCCAAGAAACGTTACTCTGCGATCCGCACTAGTTAATACAAATATACCATGTGTATTTACTAAGCGTGGCACGAAACAACTAGTGCACGAAGCAACTAGTGCAGAGTAACGATCGAACTCACGACAATAGTAACGGTCTGCGAGATAAGACTGCTAACCACCCTTCCACAGCGAATCACATAGACATTATGAATATTTACTAAGTTTAGCTAAGTCTTGCACCAGGCCATAAGTGGGGTACACCCAGTGAGGATCGAACTCATTACTATAGCTTGCTAATCTCCATTCAATGGCGAGAAGCCCCAATTCATTCTGTATATAATAGAGTGGACATAGATTATTTACATTCACAAATTCTATATAAAATATGTTGAGTAGCGGACACGTGCGAAGTTCAACCCGATGTCGCTTCCGCTTCCAACAAAACCAAACTCGACAAGGCAAGGATAAAGAAACACTCGAATCCTATGTTATAAGGGTTACCTTCTTTGAAATTAAAAATTAAAAACTTCTGTTTATCCTCATCAAACTTGGATATTACACCTGAGGCAGGTTGAAGAATGGATCCGATGAAATGTTGTGTTAACAACACAAACAACAAGAAGGAGTTCAATCGTCCAAAGAACTAGTTGAATGTTAATGACCCTTCTCAAAACTATAGAAAAGAACTATTTGAATGTTAATGACCCTTCTCAAAACTATAGAAAATATCCCAACAAGTCCTATTTGAACAGAGTTCAACGCCAATTTCTGGTCAATAGTCCAGAGTAAGAAGTCTAATAAAACGTCGGTTGGGTGGAAGTACTGCACGTTTATAGTCAATAGAAATGTTTACAAGATCGCGATTTTGAGATGTAGGAGAAATCGACTCTATCGTCGCATATACCAGGTATATTCGGAAAGTATCCAGTCATTTAATATTAACGAGGGGAAAAAAGCCGACCTCGGGCAATGGCGCCTTAGTCCCTTCAAAGTAATCCCCTAAGGACCTTACACACTTATCACAGCATCCCTTCCACTTTTCAAAACAGTCTGCAAAGTCCTCTTTCAAGAACACAATCAGCTGCCTCATCAAATTTTCCTTAATCTCGTCCACGGGGGGAGGGGGGCGGATGATGCGATGTTTTGTAAAAAATAAAACTGCATGAGACGTGAAGATTGGGCAAGCTCGGTTATTGCACAAACTCACTCAATGGCATCTCACTGCCGGGGGAGTATCTGTTCGCGCAATGCACAGTAAGGCACCATCTGATTGGTTGCCAAGTTACGTCAAGGCCGAGCAACCAGTTCTCGAGATACTCAAAATGTCTGGATCCTTTCCAACAGACCTCGTATAATAAAGTGGACAGAGATCATTTACTCAGGAGGAGTCAACTCATCACAAATTCGATATAAAAACCAACAAGTCCTGTTTGGACAGTGTTCAACAATTTCTGGTCGATAGTGAGAAGTAACGAGTCCAATAAAACGTCAGGGTGGCAGTTCTGGGTGTTTATAGGCAATACTAATATTTACAGGACCGTGATTATGAGATGTGAGAGGAATCGCATCTATCGTCGCATATAAATGTGTTTGAGGGCCTCATATTAAATCCTGACCAAATTACCTCCATCATATTCTGAAGTTTGTTTTTTGGGGCCGTTAATTTTGTAAACATGATCGTATCCATCTGGATGGTAGTGTTTTGTGTCCTGGCTTATTTGGTCGATATAGGTATTTATTGTAATCATCTAAGCCTAGTCTGATACAAGGACACATTTATGGAGCACCCGGTGATGTTCGAACTCACTACACAGTAGAAATGGTCTGCTCTACTAGCTTGGCACGGCGAGGTGCTTTTAGTTGTTTACTAAGTGCAGCTTAGTCTGGCATAAGGCCACGCTGGTGGGACACACGTAAGGATCAAACTCACTACACTAGATAATTGGTCTGCGAGTTTAGCTTGCTAGCTATCTTGCCTCGGAAGGTGCCCTAACATTTACTAAGT
Organism: Architeuthis dux; assembly: GCA_006491835.1. NCBI lineage: Eukaryota > Metazoa > Mollusca > Cephalopoda > Oegopsida > Architeuthidae > Architeuthis > Architeuthis dux. The sequence goes on from VCCN01002370.1 coordinate 37,230, forward strand.
TTGAACGAGATATCCTCTAGCATGGACAGCGGAATGAAAAACAGTCTACACCCGTGTATGGAATAAACGGTTCGTTTCGAAATTTCGAAAACGTTACCGATACGACAGGCACCTGAAGAAGGTCCAGGGTACAACAGCCGAAACGTTGCGAATAACCAAGATGAGGACTACAGTTCGAATAAATCATCATCATTATCAGCATCATCAGCAGACTGTTAACGTCCGTCGTT
>VCCN01002370.1:158219-169841 GCA_006491835.1 Architeuthis dux
TAATAATAATAATAATAATAATAATAATAATAATAGATGGTAAACCACATCATAAGTAAATGCAGCAAGCTGACTCAGGGAATATAAAAACAGGTGTGACAGAGCAGGAACAGTTATATACTGCAAACTGTGCAAGTGACTTGGTTTCAACCATGTAAACATATGGTATCGACACAAACCAGAGGCTGTCATAGAAAACAAAAGGAATTACTCTGAGGACTGAACAGACGGTAGGCTGCGCCAGAGGATCACGGGATGAAAACAAAATAAAGCAAAGGTAGATTGTAAAAATACCAGGAGCAGAGAAAAGTGTTGAACATGAAGGTTAGGGTTGTGTGTATAATGGTGCATTTGGAACAGCGCCAAAAACACTAGTGCTACATTGTGCCTCTTCAAGAGTATCGTTGGTTTGTTTTCCTGTTTGGTTCTTAGTAGCTTAGGTGACAGCATCGTTGGATTGTTTTGCCGTTTAGTTCTTAGTAGTGTAGAGTTGGGGGAGTTACCAGAAGGTTGTAATTGGTGTTTCTACAAAGTTGTGATTTTGAAGGATGTAATAATGTTAAAGAAGGGAGAAGTTAATTAAGTTGCAAGAGAATGTAGATCGTTTCTACGTTCGAAATTAGCGGTAAAAAGGGTGATGGCCAAAATGACCTGTCATGGCTGACGGTATTAGTAATAGTTGTTGGTGTCTTCCTGGTGAGGGAGGAAGGGGGTCACGTGGTCAAAAAGAGGAGGAAGGAATATCGGCCATATTGTTTTTTGGCGGTCAGTTCAAACAAAGAATCAAAACAAAAAGGCGACAGATTTAAAATGAAAAAAAGGTTGTATTTAATAAAAAAAACATTGCAATGAAAACACATATATTAAAAAGAGTTAGAGTGAGGTTTTGTTAGGATGAAGAGTTATGATAAAATGGGTTTTTTCTGCCTTTTTGTGTTCCGAAATGGATTTTGTGAGAATGCTGCGTTAGCTATGTGAACTAAATCTTTAGGTGATAATTGCGCCTAAGGATACCTGCTCTCAGCAAAAGAAATCGGTTAAGAGAAAAAAAGGGCTTTTGACAGAAAGGGGAAGATGCCAGGCATGTAGAAAAATAGTTTCTAATCAGGAAGACATTTTAAGGAGTTGCTCTGCTAAACCTGATGTTAACAGAAACTAGTCATCATTGGTCATTGTAAATTCTCGAAAGGGCCTATATTTGAGGTATTCATTCCTAGTTGTGGCAAAAAGGAATGGAGAGAGAATGACCAAAGATTTGAAGTGAGAAGAGACGACATTTGAAGAAATGTCCGTAGTTAGAAAGTGGGCCATAGGCCACATACACATTAAGTAGAAAAAATAAATATTTTACGTGCCAGAGAAATAGACACGGGCGAAAGAGGCACTGTAGGGAACTGGCTACAAAGGCCTAGATACTCGTAAAACAAGGATTTTTATACACGTGCTGACGTCACGAAAAAAGGAAGCTAATACTTAGTTTCGTACTTCATAGGGTTCAGAGCTGGCCCCATCGAGGTGTAACAAACCCAGCTTGATATTTTCAACCCTATTTTAGTACTTTGAGAAATATGACCGCTACAGTAGTTTAGGTGACAGCATCGTTGGATTGTTTTCCTGTTTAGTTCACAGTAGCTTAGGTGACAGCATCGTTGGATTGTTTTTCTGTTTAATTCACAGTAGCTTAGGTGACAGCATCTTGGATTAGTTTGCTGTTTAGTTCACAATAGCTTAGATGACTGCATCTTTTGATTGTTTTGCTGTTTAGTTCTCATTACTTAGGTGACAGCATCGTTGGATTGTTTTGCTGTTTAATTCACTGTAGTTAAGGTGACAGCATCGGTGGATTGTTTTGCTGTTTAGTTCACAGTATCTTAGGTGAAAGCATCTTTTGATTGTTTTGCTGTTTAGTTCTCATTACTTAGGTGACAGCATCGTTGGATTGTTCTCCCGTTTGGTAACAGCATCCTTTGATTGTTTTGCTGTTTAGCTCCTAGTAGCTTAGGCAGCAAATAAAACCTGGAGCTGAAAAACGGAGATAAAATTGTCAACAAAACCGAAGAGGGGCGAGTGGGAGAATTGGAAGAGGAAGAGACAGGTGAGCCAGCAGTGTAGTCCGGTTGCATGTGTAGAACAAAAGGCTCCAGTGGGATTGAGAAATTGCAAACCACAGCACTTCTGTGGACTGTGAGAATGTTGAGAGGAGGGCTGTAGAATTGAGGTGACATGCTGTCACTCATTCTCCAGCAACGACCAGCAGACAAGCGATTAAAAAAGCAATTTCTTTTTTCATTTTGAGGGGCTTTAAGGTATGTTTAATCAGAACATGTTTTTCTTCAATTTTTCTAGCCCCTGGAAAGGTATACTTTTCATTACTTTGTTACACATTCATTATTTATTCTAGACAAGTTTTTCCTATTGGTTTTTGTAGTAAGAAGTGTGTTCAATCAGATATCAAAAGTTTACCACAGTCTGACATCTGGAAAGGTATAATTTTCAAAATGTCGTCAAAGATGGCCGCTAAATTAGGCGGCTGCATTTATTAAAAAAAAAAACACCTTATCCTTAAAACAATTGTAATTAGAGGGTTTTCAACGTTTTTTTGTAGTATCAGATGTGCTCAATAATATACTAAAAGTCTAATACAGTCTGACCACTGGAAAGATATAATCTCCAATATGACGTCCAAGATGGCCGCCAAATCATTCAAATGCTCACTACTCTTTCATTATTCATCCAAGACAAGTCTTTCCAGTAGTATTTATAGTATAAGATCGGTTCAAAATGTACTAAACGTTTACCACAGTCTGGAAAGGTATAATTTTCAATCCTTTGAATACCCATTACTAGTTCAATATTCATACTAGACAAGTTTTTTCCAACGGCCTTTTTTAGTATCAAGTATGTTTGATAACATATCAAACGTTTTCCACAGTCTGACCACTGGAAAGGTATAATTTGCATGATGGTGTCAAAGATGGCTGCCAAATTAGTTGGGTGCATTTATGAAAAAACCCACCTTACTCCTTAAAAACTTCCAACAGCAGTTTTTTCAACAGAATTTTGTAGAAAAAGGTGTGCTGAATAACATACTAAAAGTCTACCACAGTCTGACCATTGGAAAGGTATGATTTCTAAGATGACGTCCAAGATGGCTGTTAAATCATTTAAATGCTCGCTACACCTCCATTATTCATTCTAGACAAGTTTTTTAAACGTTTTTTTGTAGTATCTGGTGTGATCAATAACATATGTTAAGCCTACCACAGTCTGATCACTGGAAAGGTATAATTCCCAATATGGCATCTAAGATTGCTGCCAAATCATTCAAATGCTCACTACTACTCCATTATTCATCCTAGACAAGTTTTTCCAATAGTTTTTGTATTATCAGGAGTGCTCAAAGTATACTAAAAGTCTACCACAGTCTGACCAATGGGAAAGTATAATCTTCAAGATGGCGTCCAAGGTAGCCGCCAAATCATTAAAATACCCAATATTCCTTTATTAATCATCCTGCATAATTAATCCTAGACAAGTTTTTCTGATGGCCTTTTGCAGTATCGAGTGTGTTTAATAACATATCAAACGTTTACCACAGTCCGACCACTGGAAAGGTATAATTTTCAAGATGGCGTCCATGATATCCACCGAATCCTTAAAATGCCCAATATTCCTGTATTAATCATCCTGCATATATGAAAAGCCACCTTACCCCTTTAAAAAATTGCAACAGGAGTTATTTCAAAGTTTTTGTGTAATATCAAGTGTGCTCAATAACGTACTAAATGTCTACCACAGTTTCACCACTGGAAAGGTATAATCTTCAATGTCTACCACAATTTCATTAAAATCTCACTACTCATTCAATATTCATCCTAGACACGTTTTTCCAATGGGTTTTTGGAGTATCAGGCGTTATCAGTAACATACTAAAAGTCTACCACAGTCTGACCACTGGAAAGGTATGGTTTCTAAGATGACATCCAAGATAACCACTGAATCCTTAAAATGCTGAATACTCTTTCATTAATCATTCTAGACATGGTTTTCTAATGGTTTTTCATAGTATCCACTGTGTCTCAGAACATATCAGAAAATGCATGTAAACTTTGGGAGAAGATTATTGAGTTAAAGGAAGTACAAACTTTCTTTACTCAGTTTCTTCTCATACAGAGAGCATGACCAGAATGAATGGAATTATCCAAAGCCATTGGCGAATTTGAATTCACTGCAATTCCCAGTTCTCCTTTTCAGCCGAAGGCCTAATGCTTATTACAGCAGACAAATTTACCTTGATGAACGAGGCAGAGGTTGCTGATGATAGTGAAAGAAGAATAGAAATTACAGGGCAAACTGCATACAGAATAATCATTATTGATGCTATGATAGAAGTTCAAACGCTGAAAACAGATGAAAGTATAAAGAACATTGGACAGCTTGCTGAAAGATTTTGTCAACAGAAGAACCTCCAAGGGGCTAATGAAGGCAGAGTTCTGTTTGGTTAACTTAAAGAGCAGACCCGGAAAAAGAGAGCCATGGCATTGATCCTATCAGGTTTCATGTGACAGAATCAATGAATGTAGGAGGAATCAGCATGAGGACTCTTATATCAGATAACAATACTAAAGAGCAAATGACAATTCTCTTTAAAGATGCTCTGTTGAAAAGGTTTAAAGATAATGAAAAGAGAATAATATGTATGGTAGGGACTCTTGTTTCATCAAACCAACAAAGATTGCTGAGATTATAAGAGAACATGATCACAAAGAAGCATACACTCTATACCCTTTCATGGTTTGGATGCAATAAAATCCTCTCCTGGTTGTAGCTTAGTGGTCCATTCAGTTCGTTTATGTTCTATTGCTCAAAATATATGATTCGCTGTGTACATCAGAGTTACATATGATAACAGGAAAGGGAAAAATCAATGTATTATCAACATTGTGAAATGCTACAAAGCACTTGGTGCTGCTAAAGCTGCTAAATGGATTAAATGCATTTACAGGGGCAGACTGGGGAGGAAAGTTCTCAGGAATATCGAAATGTAAGTGGGTACAGTTTCTCAAAGGAAAGCAAGGTGAAAAGTTGCCTCCAACACAGGCAACATTCAATCCTCATGTATCTAGAGCAAACTATGTAGGAGAGGGCGATGATACTGCAAACAGTGGAATAGGTCGGACATTGCATTTCCTGAACAAAGAAAGGGACCTAGGGCCACAAGATCTTGCTTGAAAATCCAAGAGTTTGTTTACATCGTCCATGAGGAATTTCAAAACAACAAGCCCGGAACTTCTTTCTCCAGGTCAAAATTTATGTTTTTTGAGATTCCTGTGTATTTTTTGGAGTGTATATGGTAAACTCTACATACATGAATATGGCAAGCAGTGATTTATGCATTATTATGGTGAATATGTGTTACATGTCGAAGATAGTCAAGCAGAGGGATAGTTCATCATTGTCCGAAAGTAATGACTTTTATAAAATGATAACACTACTTCCTTTAAATAATTATCTTATCAACTCAAAGTGAAACAGAACTCCTAATAACCATCAGGGAATATATATTTATATATTTTCATGTATTTATCTGTAATCTATAATAATAAATATGTGTGAAATAGGGAAATGGATAGGCCTAGATAAAACAAGAGTTTATGTTTCTTTTGTAATCTGAAATAGATGACTGAAAGTGAAAAGTAAATCAATATTAAGTTTCTTTTGTAATCTGTAATGCCCATTAGATGTTAGAGAGAGAGGGAGAGAGAGAGAAAAAGGAGGTGGAGGAAAGAGAGAGGAAGACAGAGGAGGAGAGAGTGAGGACAGAGAGAGAACTACTGTAGAGAGCATTTGTGAGAATTGTGGTGAATGTGAGAGAGAGGGAAATGCATCATATTAAAGCAAAAAGAAAGAGGCTGAGCCAATTATCCATAATTCTGAAGAGGCTTATTTCAGTTTTAAAAGATTATATTTCTAACAAATATGAAGAGGTTCCTCTGTATTAAAGTTTATTGTTGTACTTTGTACTTTGTACTTTAAGATAATAAAATGGCTTTGAAAGGATTACATTTATCTTTTTAGCCAATCCAACTCACTTAATTTCAAGAATATGCCAATTAATAAATGTGGCTGAGCTATCCCACCCCTCTGACTGAACTATCACCACTAGGTGGGATAGTTCAGACGATTTACAAACTTGTGTTTTGTTAACTGTAGCTTAAAATTGAAAAGCGCTAAAGATTTGATACTATACTGAAGAGCCAAATGATATGGCTACATTTTAACATCAACACAATTATACTATTGCTTAAACCTGATTTTTTTAGAACTATTTATTAAACAGCGACCGAAGTATCACCGCCCTCCTCTATAGATAAACATAATTGACCATGATGCATCTATATGCTTTTGAGCCCATATTAAACCATGTGGAAAATTATCATTTTTGTGCATGCGTAGTGCTAACAGCTATTGTTGAAGACTAATTTTTCATGTCAAGCAGAGATCATTCAATGTCATCATCAGCTGTTATAAGTCCACTACTGGACAAAGGCCTTTCCCATTTCCTTCCATGACGACCTATCTTGTGTTAATCTCTGCCAAGTCTTACCGGCAAACTTTTCTATCTCGTCCCTCCATCTTGTATCTGGTCTTTTCCTACTTTGTTTACTGTCCCATGGGCACCAATCGGTTAGTCTTTTCCCCCCATCTCTTGTCATCTTGCTAGGTGGCCAGCCCATCTCCATTTTTGCTGCTTAATTAGTTGTATAATATTCTTCACTCTAGTCCTCTCTCTGATCCACGTTGATCTTTTTCTATCTCTTAGAGTTATCCCTAGCATTGCTTTTTCCATAGCTCTCTGTGTTATTCTGAGCTGGTTTTCAGCTCGTTTGGTTAATTTCCATGTTTCGCAGCCATAAGTCATGGCTGGTATTATGCTCTTCAAAATGTATCAGGAATGATTATTTATTCCTTTCAACATTGAAATCCAGCATAAATAATGTTTTAAAGCCCATATAAAATGACATGGAAAATTCATCATTTTTACACATTCTTAATGCTATTAGCTAATGTTAGAAAAATTGAAGAATATTTTTTTCTTATTAACCATACCTTAAAACCCCTAAAAATGAAAAAAATATTGCTTTTAACATCCAAATCCAGCCATAAGGTGTTTTTTTAATAAATGCAGCTGACTAATTCAATGGCCATCTTTGACGCCATCTTAGAAATTATACCTTTCCAGTGGTCAGACTGTGGTAGACTTTTAGTATGTTATTGCACACACTTGATACTACAAATGAGAAACCTTCTGTTGCAATTTTTTTAGGAGTAAGGTGGATTGTTTTTCATAAATGCAGCCAACTAATTTGGTGGCCATCTTGGAAATTATATTTTTCCAGTGGTCAGACTGTGGTAAACTTTTGATATGTTGTTAAACACACTCGATACTACAAAAGGCAGTCAGAAAATTTTGTCTAGGATTTGGAGGCTATCTTGGATGCCATCTTGAAAATTATACCTTTCCAATCACTAGAAAAATTCAAGAATAATTTTTTCTAATTAAGCATCCCCTAAAGCCCCTAAAAATGAAAGAAATATCACTTTTAAGATGCAAATCCAGTGTAAGGTGTTTTCTTTTCATAAATGCAGCCAACTAATTTGACAACCATCTTTGATGTCATCTTGGAAATTATACCTTTCCAGTGGTCAGACTGTAGTATGTTGTTGAGCACGCCTGATACTACAAAAAAACATTGAGAAACCTTCTGTTGAAATTATTTTGACGTCATTTTGAAAATTATACCTTTCCAGTCATCAGACTGTGGTATACTTTTGATATGTTATTAAACATACTTGATACTAGAAACAACCGTTGGGAAAACCTGTCTATGATCAATAAAGAATGAGTAATAGGCTATTTTAAGAATTTGACGGCCATCTTGAAAATTATACCATTCCAGGGGCAAGAAAATTTTAAGAAAAACTTTTTCTGTTTAAGCATACCTTAAAGACCCTAAAAATGAAAAAAATATCACTTTTAATATCCAAATCCAGCGGAATTACATTTGCAAGCGGACTAGTGCGTTGTGAAGAAAAAAATCACATGTTGTAAATGACACATTAGAAAAACAAATACAAAATCCTTGTTTATAAGCAATCATGCTGTTCATTAATTTTCCCGTTTGTTGCTTATCGGATATCTTGATTTTCACAACGATAGAATTGCTTTCAATTACTTGCAGTTGCCCCAAAACTGCAAAATATAAAGTGTATAAGCGAGAGTCCGCTTCCCTAAAACCTCTGTATCAATATTGTTCATAGCGGCTACTACGTGAGTCATCCTTCTTAACTTTCATTGTGTATGTTGATTATTTTATTGTCACTTTTCCTTTGACCGTCTGTGGTAACATTGAAATTCTAGTCTTTTTCCCTGTCTTCAGCCATCATTTCTTTGCTCTTCCTGTCTCTCTCGATTCTCATCATGGGCAATTGGCCAATCACCCAATTTGACCAGCTAAATTACCCCCAGCCTACTCCCGTAGCCAGCTGACTTTGATTCAACTAACTAAACATTATTTATTGGTATTCCCAGAGTCTCAGCCCTGCCCACAAGTGCCGCATTGTCTAACCAACATTGCAAAAATAGAGAAAACCCTTTTTATTCACTGACCACTCACAGGGTGGCTTCCTTCTGTATTCCCTATTCAAAGAGCCTTTAACAGCTTCATTAGAGATTCCCATCTCTGTAATTATTTTCTCAGACTGAGAATGGCTTGGGGTGGGGTCAATTGTCTAAAGTGGCGACTTGTTGTCTGAATTGAAAGGGACATAACATTTTCAGCATATGCACGCAAATGTATGCACCATGCACATATATTAGAAAACGTTCAGCCAGGGCTGCCACAGAGTTTTTAGCAAATGTACCAAAAGCTTAGGCTAAAACGTACCAAATCGGCCATAAAAGTACCAAATAAAGTCGTCATCATCATCATCATCATCAGCCGTTATAAGTCCACTGCTGGACGAAGGCCTTTCCCATCTTCTTCCATGAAAACCTATCTTGTGCTAATCTCTGCCAAGTCTTACCGGCAAACTTTTCTATCTCGTCCCTCCACCTTGTGTCTGGCCGTTTCCTACTTCTTTTACTATCCCATGGGCACCAGTCTGTTAATCTTTTCCCCCATCTATTGTCATCTCTTCTCGCTAGGTGGCCGGCCCATCTCCACTTTTGTTGTTTAATTAGTTGTATAACATCCTTTACTCTAAAAACATCTTAAATACTAATAAAATTAAAAGAAATTAATCAAATTTAACTAAAAAATAAAATGTTTCATTTTCATCTGTATTTTCATTTCAATGAAGATTTTCTTTCATCCTGTACTTTTGAATAAGACTTGAAAGGAAATTGCCAAAACGTACCAAAGTTTCTGAGTGTAGTACCAAACATACCAAAAGGAGTAGGAAAGTACCAATTTGGTACACAAATGCATCCACTACACACCTATATTATAACACTAGTTACAGATCAGATGAAGTAGAAATTCAAAGAAGAGCAATGATTGTCCTGGGGTCTGAGAGGATACTAAAAAAGTACTGGAGATTTGAGGAGACTTGCTGTCACTCAATCTCAAGCAAATCTATGAAATATCTATAACATTATTTTGCTTGTTTTTACCTTTTTGTGTTCGAATGTTATGCTTTAATTTTAATAGGAGGTTATGAAGAAAACTGGGAAAAAGGAAAGTTAGGTAGTTTACTGAGGAGGTAGGAAGAGAGAGAGAGGGTAGAAAGAAAAGTTAGGTAGTTTAACAAGTGGATAGGAAGGAAGAGGGGAGAAAAGAAAGTCAGGTGGATTAATAAAAGAGTAGGAAGGGAGAGAGGAGAAAAGAAAGTTAGGTAGTGTACTAAGGCGGTAGGAAGATTTCTTGTATATGAGGGTGAGAGAAAAGCAGAGGAATGAGATAATGGATAATCTTAGTTGTCAACACCCATGGAATTTCCACTGTTCAGTTCAAAAGAATTAGAGCATTAACCACACAGGACTGATATAAATACCTGGGGGTTCTCGAATGTGACTCGATAAAACAAGAAGAAATGAAAGAGAAAATAAAAAAGGAATACCTTAGGAGAATAAGAAAAATATTAGAGACTAAGTTAAATAGCAGAAATTTGATAAAAGGAATGATCACATGTGCAGTATAGGTAATAAGATATACAGGTCCATTTCTTGGATGAACTCAAATCAATGAACCATTGAATGAAGAAACTTATGAGGATGCACAATGCTCTACACCCCAGAGATGACAGAGATAGACTGTATGTGAAGAGGAAAGAAGGTGGCCAAAATGGGATTAGAAATGTATGTACAAGCAAGAAGTGAAGATATTATGAAAAGCGCTCGAAGCAGTGCAATAAACAACAAAAAGGTAGCAAACGAGGGAGTAGCAAAGAAGACAACAAGGAAGGAAAAATGGGAACAGAAAAAGCTACACAGGGAATTGGAAAGACAGATAAAAAATGATCATGGACATGGCTACACAAAGGACACTTGAAGAGAGAAACAGAATCCCTCATCATTGCAGCCCAAAACAAATGCATCAGGACAAACTATGTCAAAGCGAAGATTGACAGAACCCAGACAAACAGCAAATGCAGGCTATGCAGTGAAAGGGATGAGACTGTAAACCACATAACCAGAGAATGTAGTAAACTAGCCTAGAAGGAGTACAAGAACAGGCATGATAGGGTTGCAACTGTTATACATGGGGAACTATGCAAACAACTAGGAATCGACCATGTAGACAAATGGTACCAGCACAAATCTGATACTGTCCTGGAAAGTAGAAGCCACCAATTATGCTGGGACTTTGACATCCAAACCGAACACCCCATCCAAGCAAGAAGACTGGATCTAGAAATCATGGACAAGAGAAAGAGAACCTGCCAAATCATAGATGTGGTTGTGCCTGTGGACCACAGAGTGAATATGAAAGAGAGTGAAAAGCTGGGAAAATACAAGTATTTGGCCCAGGAGCTGAAAAAGGTGTAGAACATGAAGGTCAGTGTAGTGCCAATAATAGTAGGTGCACTGGGAACAGACAATGAAGTCAAGATTGGAGGAGCTAGAGATAAGAGGGAGGATTGAGACTATGCAGACCACAGCACTATTGGGGTCTGCGTGAATACTGAGGAGGATACTGGAAATATGAGACTTATGATCTCCTGTCATCAGCAATGACCTAACAGCTAGAAGTGTGAGTAAAGCAGGGGAAGGTTGGTACGGTACAAAACACAGTGCTGCTGTGATATGTGAGAAGGCTGAGATTAGGGCTGGAGACCTGAGGAGACTTACTGTCACTCAGCCTTCAGCAATGGCCACTTGACATCTGGTAAGAAAGTGCAAACCACAGCACTGCTTTGGACTGCAGGGATACTGAGAGACTTGAGGAGACTTGCTGTCACTTAGTCTTCAGCGATGATCACCAGACATCTGATGTGAACATGTAGAATAATAATAAATAAAATAAATACATTTAAAATATATATATATACAGTACCTGTCATAAGTATTTGAACAAACAGCCAGTTTACTTTTAATCGCTTAGGTTTGAGAGTTAAAAC
>VCCN01002370.1:169851-192774 GCA_006491835.1 Architeuthis dux
TGAACAAACAAACTGTAAAGTAAAATGGCTGTTTGTTCAAATACTTATGACAGGAACCACAAAATGTGACTAAATGCATGCCTTCTTATGTTGATTGCAAAAAATGTGGTTCTTCTTGGGTCATGTTCCTGGTTTTAACTCTCAAACCCAAGTGATTAAAAGTAAACTGGCTGTTTGTTCAAATACTTATGACAGATACTGTATATACATATTTTTTAAATTTATTAAAAGCAAACTAACCTAACATTTTTATTGAGTGTTTTATATGTCTGAGGGGGATGTGATTAATGATCATTGATAATATCTTTAAATAACCGTATTAAGGCATAAATTTAAAACTTAATATTTCTCAAAAATGAAAAATTTCACAAAGAAATGAAGGTCATATTCATTCAAAACACATCAGTTGGCAATAAAAAGAAAATACAACTTAATCTTTTTCTTCCTTTGAAATTATAGATGTTAGTTTTTGGCCAGACCAAAAAAATCCCTTTTTTGATTCCAGATTCTCAGAACTCTTTGGAAATATAGTTTAAAATCTGCCCCAGTGAAATATCTTTTGCATAGAACTGTTTTCTTGGAGTAAAATGCAATTTTCCAGGAGAAAAATTGCTTCAACCACTTAAGGCAATTTTACATTATTGTAAGTGTTGATATCTGGTTTGAAATTGATGAGTTATAAATCACCACAAACTTCTAGATTCAATTATGTTATTAATCACCATTACCTATAACACCACTACCCACAACATTGGTTTATTGCTGGGTTTAGGTTATTCATGTATTCTGACATTTATATGTATCTATCTATGTATCTATCTATGCAACAAGACTTCGCCCAGCCCTAACCATTCATAGTAGAAACTTGAAATTTTGCACACACACTCACCTCAATGAGTAGGGGAAAAAAAATTTTGTTTTTTGAAAATCCGATTTAGGCGGGGGGCCTAAATCGTTTTTTTGGGGGGGGACAATATGTAATGTAAGTTTATGCTAAATTGGTCACTAGTTTGCGCCTGCTTGTTTTTTTAAAAAAAGACGAGAGAAGTAACTTATTCATTGATCACCCCTTTTTCCAACTTTTTAATTGATCACCCCCAACATAGCATATATGGGTGGTGGTGGTGATTCATAATTTCCCTTGGGATGCTAGTTTTATTTTCTTTCTCATCTCATTAACAAAATCAGCACAGTTGAACGAAATCATTGGACCATTATCATGTCCTGTGCAAGGGAACTTTGAGCTTTTTATATCAACTTTTATTTGGACAATCTAATCTCTTGTTCCTATCTTTGCTGTTGACACAATGTTTCGGCCGATTCATTCTACGGCCTTCTTCAGGTGTAAATTATAATATCCATAAGGAAAGAGAGTATCTTTTATCTGTCTCTTTCTCCTGCGGTGAGTTTGTTTTTATTTTTGTTGCTTTGCACCACAGGAGAAAGAGACCGATAAAAAATATTTTATATCCAAACGAGGGTATAAACAAGCTTTTTCATAAACTTTATATACTTATATAAAGAAAATATAGGAACTCAAAATCTTTCTTTTTAAAAAATTGGTATTTATAAGCATTGCAAAACATTAGATGGTCTTTTCCAGATGGTAAAAATTCTGGTGCCTCTAGTGTCAAATGTCATCAAGACAGGGAATGCTATATAAAAGAAAATCCTCAAATGAAGCAGAAGTCAAGTGCTTTTTTTCAGCCAAGTATAACATTTTCGAAGAACTAACAACCTCACTCAGAACCCTTGGTTGAGAAGGGCTGTTATAAACATTAGAAATCCCATAAAGGCAGGGCTGCAGAGGCATAGCTGAGGGGAGAAGGGTTATTTGAAAATGCCCCCTGGGACCCCCAATGGAGGGGCCCCCCAAAAGCTTTATAAATAGCAGTTTAATTACTACAGATATATTTGTACATCCATGAATTGCATAAATAATAATTTTTCACCAATTAAGGGATAGTACATGTCTATTTATCGCAAATTAAAAAAATTGTCAACCAAAACTGTCACCAAAACTATCACCAAAACTGTCAACATAGGTTTTTTCAGTTTATAAGTCTGGCTGGCTGGCTGTGTATGTATCACGCATATAGGCTGCACCAATGGAGCTAGAGGGCTGAAAATTTCAACATTTACTCCTATAGTGTCTAGAAAAAACAGCTTTTTTGTTTTTGAAAATTCCCACCCATAATACGTTTTTAATGGGGGGTTCACTTTGCAATGTAAGTTTATGCTAAATTGAATCTTTAGTTTGTGTCCAGCAGTATTCACGCTTGTGTTTTGAAAATTCAGACATTTTTAGTGATCACTGCCCAACAAAAGACGAGAGAAGTAACTCATTCATTGATCACCCCTTTCTCCAATTTTTTAATTGATCACGCCCCAACACTGCATGTTGCCAAAAGACGTTGGTCATATGATGGTTTCTATTGAGTGACTAACACCTGTTTCCATTTGCATCACAAATCTTCCTAAATGTTGGAGGGGGCCATTCAAAGAGCCAGGCCCTGCAGGCCCCCATCACCGGGCAGGAGCAGAAATAAAATGGACATTTGCCCCGGTGTTCAGATAAAGATTAATGCATGTTCTGACATGTTCAAGCCTAACTGTCTTAACTAATGGAGTCTGCTTTTAAGTGCTGAGTGCCACCTGCCTAGATACAATAGATTTGTGATACATTGTTTGTGGGTTAATGTGGTTCTGAAGTAATTGTAATTGTTAGAACAAGACTGAACATGAGCATTCAAACATAAATTTGCTTTTATATGCGTACTTCATCAACTTCTGAAACTTTCCTTTCCATTATTTCATATTGAATTTCCTCTGAAGCAATGCAAAGCCATTTCCAGTCCTCCCATATTCAAATGATTTACACATATTCTGTCAGTAATGCTTGCATTAATTCTTGACCATTGACAATTCCTTTCTTTGTCATTTGCATTGCATTTCTATAGTAAAACCATTAGCAATGTATTTAGATTATACATATAATATCCCTATTCTGTCAGTAACACTTGCATTAATTCTTGACCATTGACAATCCCTTTCTTCATCATTTGCATCGCATATCATTAGCAATTTTTTGTCCTCAACATATTTGTTGCCCATGACATTGGTTTTACTGAAGTTCATGTGAAGACCGACTTTTTTGCTTTCTTCATTCAGTTTGTCTAACATTCTCTGGAGTTCATGAAGGAGCTCGGTGAACAGGACTATGTCATCAGCAAAATGGACAGGCCATGTAGCAAGAATGTCAGACAACCACTGGGCATCAGGACTCACAAAGTAGATCCCCAGAGATCATATGTGAAATTGTGTCTGGCAGAAAATAAGACTGTGTGACAATTTAGACAGGTTCAGGAGATATTGGCAATGGGATGTCCGCGGTAGAGAGATCTGGTAAATCTTAGGAAAGGTCTATATCCAACGACAGACGCTAAAAGGCTGATGATGATGATTTTTCTGTTCAATTGTTTCAGTTGGTTCTTTTATGCATTTTCAAGTATTTTTTGAAATGTTAATAATTTCAGAGACGTTTTGAGGCCATATGGGATGCGTATTTGTACATTTATTTTTATCAGTGAATTGTTTGAATAGAGATTTTTAGTAGTATTTAGTGTTGGAACGCTGTTCCCCTCCCACCAAAAGTATGGGAACAGCCACACCCCACTGCTTAACAGTGATATGTTTTTGATGTTTCTTGAGTGTAGACATAATGAACTTCCTTGTTAGATAAGCTTTTACTATACATGAATAATATACAAATGAAGATTGAAAATAGATTTAGGCATGTGACAAAGAATTACATTAACATACAGGTGCACTCTATCTAATGTTATAATTATTTATCTGAGAGGATTATACAAGGCCTATCTGGAAAGTATCCAGTCATTTTGAATACAGGAATACCTTGATTAGTGTGGTTTTGATTATTGCGGGTTTTGATGTATTACAGTATTGCTGTACAAATTATTAATATAACTAAGTATGAGCTGAAAAAGTAAAAATTATAATAAGACTTTGAAAAGTGCGGGTTTTGATGTAGTACAGTTAAGGTATTGCTGTACAAATTAATGTAACTAAGTATAAGCTGGGAAAATAAAAACATCAAATTATAATAAGACTTTGAACAGTGTGGTTTTGATTAGTGCGGGTTTTGTGTAGTACAGTTAAGGTATTGCTGTACAAATTAATGTAACTAAGTATAAGCTGGAAAAATAAAAACAATAAATTATAATAAGATTTTGAAAAGTGCGGTTTCGAACAGTATGGAAAATTTTGGAACCAATTAACTGCACTAAACAAAATATACCTGTATTTTGAGAACCCATTGTGTGGCCTTGGTGTTACTTGGCAGCCAATCAGAGAGTACCAAACTGTACATGCATGAACAGTCACTGTTCCTTTGGGTTACTCATTCTATACATCTCGTGCAGGGCTTTTTGTAAAACATTGCATCAGCCTGGTTTTTTAATTCCCATAAAATAGGTTTTTAGTGATGGTTTCAATTTACAATGTAAGTTTATGCTAAATTGATCCCTTGGTTTGTGTCTGGCAACATACATGCTTATTTTTTGAAAATTCAGACTTTTTAGCGATCACTGCTCAACAAACAGTGAGAGAAGTAACTTATTTATTGATTCAATTTTTTCAAATTTTTAATTGATCACCCCTAATTTCCCATAATAAATCCATTTTTCATTGTAAGTGACTATCTTGTCCAAAATAACTTTTTTCTGCACTGAACAAGAAAAGAAGGACAAGTGTTTAAACGCTGACCATAAATTCCTGTTGAAAGCATTTTCCTAACTTCTGAAATTTCCCTACAGCTATTTAATGATTTTTAATCACCACTACCCACAACACTGGTTAATTGCTGGGTTAGGTTATTCATGTGTTCTGACATTTATATGTATTTATGTATCTATCTATGCATCTGGACTTTGCCCAGTCGTAACTGTTTATAGTAGAAACTTGAAATTATGCACACTCCCCTCAATGAGTAGGGAAATTGTTTTGTTTTTTTTAAAATTCCCCTCCTAAATAGGTTTGTAGAGGGGGTTTCAATATGCAATATAAGTTTATGCTAAATTGGTCACTAGTTTGCGCCCGCTTGTTTTTTAAAGAATTCAGACCTTTTTTAGTGATCACAGCCCAACAAAAGGTGAAAGAAGTAACTTATTCATTGATCACCTCCAACACAGCATATATGGGTGGCAGTGATTAATAATTTCCCTTGGAATGCTAGTTATTTATCTATTTTTATTAGATGAAGAAATTAAATTTAGATGAAGGTAAAAAGCAGTCATAAAAATCAAAAAGTAAAGATGGCTATAAATGATGCTCTACAACTGATTTCACAAGCAATAAAGAGCTAGAAATCTGATATTGTAAAGTATTAGCTACTTTTCCCTTGTTTCCAACCACAAAAGGATGGTCTTGTTCTCTGTATAATTGTCAGTGCAAAAAAGTCATAAAGCTGACGGTGCTTACTTGTGCTTATGAGAAATCTTTTTATTGTCAAAATAGGGCATAAAATTCTAAGAATTGTTCGAAGTATTAATCTTTTGTGGCTTTTGTTACTATCACAAAATTATGGTAAATCCTTTCTATGGCCTTTTTCAGATGAACAATCCATGAAAGATACCTTTTGTAATTTTGAGATGAGTCATATCATTCAAAGAGTTGCTTGGACTATTAATCTCATTCTTTTTGTTGATCTTTGACCAATCCATTTTTATGTGTACGATCTGTATGTACTCAAAATAAGGGCTTTTTTCACAGCAGTTAATTGCATCATTATCTTTTGTTGGGGTGGGATTAAACTAATAAAAGAATTGGTAGTTAAATTTGATATGGCCGATATCAGAATTAAGATTATTTTTTTAAATATTGATATTCTTGGATGTGACCATCTTTTTCACTTAGGCTGTTCCATGCGTTTGCTACTCTTGCTGAGAAGAAATTTTTTCTAACACCAGTGGAGGTCTGAATTTGTAGTTTATGGCTGTGTCCTCAGGTTTTACTGCAGATAGATGAAGTCAGAATTTTTTTATCAGGGCATTTTGAGCAATGAACGTCTGCATCCACTCTATGTATGTTGTTCCAAAGTTTATGCACCTCCAATAGGTCAGAAAGTGTTCTACTGTTATTTTAATCTTTCAGTGTAAGATATATCTCCCAGCCTTGGACTGGTCTTTGCAGCTCACATCTGTACACTCTCTGTATGGAAAAAGAAGGGTTCTATTTTTTTAAATTACAGACGGAACCTTTAAATGATTAATGTCTGAAATTATGAGATAAATCACTGGCATTATGCCATGCTATATTTGGACAAATATACTCATCTCTGTTGATTTTATTAGAAAGTTGAGGTCGATGTGTTTGTCGACCATCCTCGGTTCGGGTGCATGTTGCAAATTAAACAAATTTCTTTTTATATAGATTGTATACCTGAAGAAGTCTGTTGAATGGAACAGATGAAACATTGTGGTACAGGTACACAATCTCTTGTCCGAAAACTCTTGGAACCGGACTCTCTTCGAAATTCAGAATTCTTCGGATTTCAGATTGGTACCATATCAATAATGACAGATGCTTTCGTTTCTGCTTATTCCTATTACCCATAGAGGAATCTGAAGCTCTTTTAAAAATTTCCACAGTCTTCAGAATCAAAAGATCACCAAACGTGCCACTCCACAAGATAAATAGATATTCTGCAAAAGTAACAAGAAGGATGAGATGGTTGAAAGAACTCTTGGAATGCTAATGACTCTTCTCAAAATTACAGAAAGTATTTTGTACATCTGAAGAAGGCTGTACAATAGAGCATCCAAAAAGTTGTGGCAACAACATAAGCAATACAAAGAATGAAATCAATTTCTGTAATTTTGAGAAAAGTCATTATCATTCCAAGAGTTGTCCAAACTCTTGGAATGATAATGACTTTTCTCAAAATTACAGAAAGTATTTTGTGCATCTGAAGAAGGCTGTACAATAGAACATCTGAAGAAGGCTGTACAATAGAGCATCCAAAGAGCTGAATAAACAACATAAGCAATACAAAGAATTAGTTCAATAGTTGAAAGAACTCTTGGAATGATAAGGACTCTTCTCAAAATTACAGAAGGTGTCTTCCATATGGATTGTACACCCGAGGAAGACCATAGAATGGATTGGCTGAAACATTCTGGTATCAACATAAGCAATGAAAGGAATGAGTTCAATACTCCAAAGATGCTTGGAATGACAATAACTCATATCAAAAATTACATATGACATAAAATTATTAGGTGTGTGCAAAAGTTCCTAGCGTTTTTTGTTGTTTTTTAACTAGTGACTGAATATACAGTTGAAAACCGTTTTTTGCTCAAAACTTTTGCACACAGCTAATATTTTCAGGTTATCTTTTTTCCCTTTCTTTCCCATTCCCGATCCAATAATTGCATCGATAAATCTTCTTCTGGTGGAACTGAATGAATTTAACTCAATTATCTTAATTGTGTCGTGTGCCATTCTTTGATCTCTTTTGGCAAAATCTCAGCTTCAGGAATCGTTTCAAGTCATGAAAGCAGCCAATGAATTAGTTTTAGAAACCATCAGCATAAGGTTTCTTCAGTTTTTAAGTTGGTCTGGCAGGCTGGCTGGCTGGCTTTACTTTGTGGTTGTTTTTCACCAATTAAGTAACAGTGCATGACTATCTATTGCAAATTAAAAAAACCTTAACCAAAACTGTCAACATAGGTTTCTTCAGTTTTTAAGTTGGTCTGGCTGGCTATGTATGCATGTATGTATCATGTTTATGGAGCTAGAGGGCAGAAAATTTCAACATTTACTCCTTATTATGTCTAAATGATGATGATGATGATGATGATGATGATGATGATATCTAGAACTTTAAATCACCTCCTTCCCTAAATAGGTTTGACATCTGCTCGCACACACCAAGTCAGCTCTTTAGGTTCCTTGCCTTTCTTCTGTAGCTCAGCTGGATGAGAGGGCCAAGGCGACTGCCAAGCTGTAGGTTTTTTCTCTTAGAAGGACTGCTGTAGAGCTCCATCTGCACTACTTTTTTACCAATAGCTTGGGTCCCGAAGTGGATTCATGCCACCCTCAAGGGTAATTGTGCAAAGTGTTCACAAACTACCTCAGCCTTAATTTGAACTGGCATGCACATGCGACACGTACATACATAGCCAGCCAGACCAACTTAAAAACTAAAGAAACCAATTTTGACAGTTTTGGTCAACGGTTTCTAATTGATCAATATGTTCATATTTCTAGAACTTTTGGTGGCACTTCATACATTAGTTCTTTAGTGAAATGGCTAATATTTAAGGTCAGAAAGTCATAAATCTAGTATTTCTTTCATCTTATTTCTGTTGCTTTTTTATCACAACGGTAAAGATTTATTTTTGCTCTCAACGTCATTCTATTTATCCTCTCTTTCTATTCTGTGCTGTTGTCCTCTTGTCTTGTTGCGTAATGTCAATGACACTGTGCAACACTCTGATACATTTTGCAACATAAGTATCAGAACCATATTTAAATATATTTCATGTATTGTGTGGCTTCACAGGTTTTAATTCAGCAACCTTGCCATAGCCTAAAAAGGACTAGCCAGTCTGTGGCGGGCACATGCAAAAGGGTCTGTTCAGTAACATACAGAAACAATTTTTGTCTTCATTTTATATATCCAAAAATGTTTGTTAAATAGAAAAAAAAATGTTTTCTCATACTCATTTCCTCTCATATTATGAAACAGGCAACATCAACTTTGCCACAAAATGTTCTTGCATGAATCCGATAGAAAAGTCACGTTCCATGTTCCGATCCATCCATCTAACTGGCACATCTAGTCATGAACTTCACAATTTCAACACTAGTTTGCACTCTTTCGATAGACAAGGTTTACATTCTGGATTATTCTAAACTGTGTTCAACATTAACTGCAGATTCCTCGTGGCCCCATTAAATATTGGATCTACTGAATGGTGGTGTGATAAAATAATAAGTTTAATTAATATGAGTAATTTAATATAAATTGAAAAAGTTTATTTAAATTAAGTATTTTTTAGGTTGTAGTCCTTCATACAAATGGAAAGGTTTTCATCAAACATTAATAAACGTTTTGAAAGTGATGATATAAAGTCAGTGGCGGAGATGGGAAGAAGCAGAAATATCGTAAATATGATGATAGTTATTTTCACTTGGGATTCACTTCCACGTAAATCAACAATGAAGAAAGACTGTAGTGTCTATTGTGTTTGAAAGTTTTGGCATCAGAGTGCATGCTTCCAAGAGTAAAAAACCACCTAGAAACAAATCGTCACAACATTGTTGGTAAACCTCATGACTATTGTAGCAGAAAGTTACAAGATTTACAACAGAAAAGTACTTTTTCTAAGCATGCATCAATGCCAAGCAATGCATTGCTAGCATTCTATAAGGTGGCATGCAGTTGTTAAATGTAAAAAGCCTTGTACCATAGCAGAAGATCTGATTCTACCAGCTTCTGTAGATATGGTAAATATTTTGATTAGTGAATCTGCTGGGAAACTACTTTCTAAGATGCCTTTATCAGATAATCCAATTTGTCACAGAATCCAGCACATGGCAGAGGACCTGAATGAACAATTGATTGAAAAAATGAAAGGGAAAGAATTTAGGTTGCAACTGGACAAGACCACTGACAGTAATAAGGATGCCAATCTCGTCTGTTATGTACATTCGTTGATGCTGATAAAATTATAGAAGATCTATTTTGCAAAAGTATAACTGCAGGTACAAAGGCTCAAGATTTGTTCAAGATACTAGACACATTTATCAATGAAAATAATCGAAGTGCATTGGTATGTACAGATGGTGGTCATTCTAGAGGTTAAAGGTTAAAGGTTAAAGGCAAGATTTTTCAAAAATTCATGCGAAAATATGGGAGCTGAACACACTCGTACTCTCTGTACTCTCTCGTATGTTTGAATTATGACAGGAACTTTACACATATCTTGAAAACAAGGGACATGAGTACGCCAAATACTTCTTGGATACAGATTTTTTAACCAAATTGGTGTATTTGTCTGATATCTTTGAAAAGTTGAATGTGTTAAATTCCTCCTTGCAAGGATGCAACATGTACATTTTGAAATTGGTAGAGAAGATTTCAGCCTTCAGGGAAAATTATTATTCTGGAAAAGAAAAATGAATGAAGATGGAGGCAAAGAGTGTTTTCCATTGTTGCAACAGTTTTTGACATCCAATGATGTTGATTTCACTTAGGATATACAATTTGTTTTTTGAAGAACGCCTGTCTCAGCTTAGCAACTGGTTTCAAAAATATTTTCAAGAATATTGTTAACTATTTCTAACAAAAATATAACATGGAGAAATTCACATGGATTCAAGACCCATTTGGGGCCCAATCTCCATGTCTGCAGAGGAAGAACATCTCATTGAGTTGTCTTGCGACAATACATTGAAAACTAAATTTGCCAATAATGAATTAACTGAGTTTTGGATATCAGTGAAAGATGAATATCTTCTGCTAATTTCTAGTGCAACGGATCCTAATTCCATTTGCAACAACTTATCTCTGCAAAGCTGGGTTTTCAGCTGTAGCTGTGATAAAAAGAAAAACAAGTATAGTGCAAACATTGACGTGGAACAGGAAATGAGGGTGGCTGTCACCAGTTTGATTTGAAAAACTGTCTGGTGAACAACAGGCTCACCCATCCCACTAGTAATCATGATTATTAAAAGAAGAAATAAATTTATAATGTTTTTATGAATTTAAATTACAGGATTTGCTATTTTGGTTAAAATTCAGCTCAACAGATGTAAGTAAAAGATTGTGAAAAATAGTTTTCCTGTAGTTTGGACTGCATCTGACCTTCGTTTCTTCCAGATATTTTTCATTTTATAGAAAAAGTAAATTTTTATTGGAGAAGTTAGTGAATTGACTCTGAAGTTGGTGATCGATTTACAGTGTATTTATAATGAAAAAATAGAATCATACT
Organism: Architeuthis dux; assembly: GCA_006491835.1. Classification (NCBI taxonomy): domain Eukaryota; kingdom Metazoa; phylum Mollusca; class Cephalopoda; order Oegopsida; family Architeuthidae; genus Architeuthis; species Architeuthis dux. The sequence goes on from VCCN01002370.1 coordinate 180,870, forward strand.
TAACCCGATGTTCAATTTACAAGTAAATATTGGCTAAACTGGACCCTTATATTATAAATAAAAATAAATAAATAAAACTATTTTCTTATATTTTTTCACTCACATTTGTTTAATCAAAACTTGACCTAACCACAGGAACACAAATGAAGTTGTTCAGTACTTTTTGACTTAGGGTGCTGTGAAAAACTCCTTATACACAAAGGGCGCCATGATGTGAAAAAGTTTGGGAACCACTGCATTATAGTGACCTTCAAACCATCCGGAAATTTGTTAGTTTTTAGAAAAAAGACTTTTTCAAAGGTTTTATGAGGCGGGATCTATTTGCAATGCAACTATAATGCTAAACTGGACCCTTACTTTACACAATTTATACGGAAGTACAGCTTACCTTAATTATCTTTTAAGAATTCTCTAATTTATTTTCTTCTTTTAAACATCATGGGGCCTGCACCATTTTAAACAGCGGTCTGCGTGGGTCTGCCCTTGAGTGTGAAAATTTTAGACCTGGAAATCAAGAATAAGCCTCAGACAAGACTTGAATTTGCATCTCTTATCCTTGGGAGCCTGCCTTTCTTGGTAGCTGCCTTACAGACTAGGCTATAAAGGCCAACTGGTGAGAAATACTAGTAAAAAATTGATAACAAATGACAATGCATGGTATTGGAGAGATTTTTTCAAACAGTTTTCTGAAGTTCTGAGATCAAGTAGTTTCATTACTCCATACCTTTTTTCAGACTATTATCTTTACCTGATTTTGAGGTGTGGGTGGCCTAATGACATGGATTATGAAATTGGTGAGCCAAATTCAAAATCTGGCTGATACAATTTGTGTTCACTTTGCATTAATGCCCTTTGGAAAGACATGAATCCATCTTTTCTACCCGCAGCTTTACGCAAATAGCATGGCAGACTGGACTCTCTATCCATAGTTGGCAGCCAGTCTAGGAGACGGACAACTCTGATTACAAATCAGGGAGCGGGCCCCCTTAAGGCCAGCAACACTTTTCATCCACTGCATCCCGGTCTGGATCAAGGCAGACAGGGACAAGAGGATGGGGTTGACGACGTGCGCAACTCTCCCTCACTTTAACTCTTAAATTCATAAACCACTTGAAACCGCTCCTAAACACAGTGGAATTCTTCAATGAATAGAATTTTAAAAAATTGAACTCTTTTGTGAATTGAATGAGGAAAAAAAAATTTACCTAAAACTGCAAGGGTAGTAACTTTGATCAGAAGTTATTCTCCATGATTTAAGATTTGAATTTTTTAAAATATGAATTCAAGACTTAATCACAGTACAAGCCATGACTTCAGACCCTGAGATGCACTGCAGCTGTTGCACCATTCAGAAAGGATGAACATGATGATTTTTACTTTTGTTGTTTTTAAGACATTTGTGTTGTGCGTTGCTTTTGGTGGTCTTTAGAAGTAAATTGCTGTCACCCCCAGTCATCTGAATGTACTGACATGAATACAAGGTAGGTAGTCTTTGGTTTGATGTACATGAACATATGGCAGTGTTTCACTAGCATTCAAAAGCTCCAAAAGTCATAAAAAACAACATATTCATCAGAAATGAATGCAATAATGAAAAAAAAACTGTTTTTTAGCAAATTGTGCAGCATGAATTTATCAAGGTATGACAGAAACAGTGCTTCCAACATAACAAACTGATATTTTAATTTCATTATTGCGGTTTATTTCTGATGAATATTATGCTTTTTAATGAAAGAAATTATACTCTGTTCGACTTTTGGAGCTTTTGTATGCTAGTTAAACACCACCATAGGTTTATGTAGCTCAAACCAAAGATTACTGAAAACAAAACGTGGGTGTCAATGCCTATTCTTTGTGTCTGCATGGAACTACTTAAGAAGATTTTAGATTACTTTAATTTGATTATTAGTGTATGTGTTTCCTTACTTACTTATCATCATCATCATCATTGTTAAGTATCATGAGTTATTCCCCTTAGGCAGAAGAGTTCTTATCCACTTCTGCTAAGGGGCACTGTTTTACGTTCTGGTCAGCGAGCAGCAATATTGCATTGTGTTACTAGTAGATAAGAGAGATCGATAACACACGTGTGTTGTGACCGTGGTCATTGTGAATAAATGAATAAAGGATCTCTGAGTACGTAATCTTTTGTTGCATTTTTAATCTGTTAATATCTGTTATTATACCAACCTTACAATCATCATCAGCCTTTTAATGTCTGTCGTTGAACCTTCCCCAAGATTCACAAGACTTCTCTATCATGGGCATCGCGGAACCAATACTTTCTTTACTTGTCTAGTTTGTCACCCCATCTTATTTTTTGCTGGTCACAGTTCGCATATGATTTCTAGGGATCCACGTTGTGAGTCGTGATGTCCAACAGTTGTCTGATATTCTTTCAACAGCCCTTTGCCATTTGAGTTTTCTAATGGTTTCTATGATAATTTGACCCCTGTTTGTTTTCTAATATAATGTGCTGTCTTGTGATTGCTCCATGTTAAGTATGATCCTGTCTTGTGCACATTGCACGGTTCTTAGTTTAAGAGCCAGTCTTTTGGTTAGGTTCCAGGTTTCAGTTCCATAGGTGACTAGTGGGAGGATGCATTGGTTGTAAACCCTTCTTTTTAATACTAATCAGATTATCTTATTCTTGAAGGTTGAGCTAGCTCTTAAGATCTTAGATTACAGTAATTTGATTATTATTAGTGTATGTCTTTCTTTACTTGTCAAAAGAGGGTTTATCAAGACGAATCTTTCCCTTCCAGATTGCATCATGCAAAATGCCTGTGGCAAGTCCTTACACATAATCTAATTTATAAAGTAAACTTTTGGTGTCTTTCTGTAACACTAAATGTTCAGAAAGAACTGGTTCATTTGTCACAAAATTTTACATGAAGACTTCTTTAGACATTAGAAATGATCAATCAAAACTGACACCAAAACTGTCCCAACACTATGGGTCGATACACTCTTCATTATTACTATTATTAGAAACTGTCAATAAAAACTGTCAATATAGGTTTCTTCAGTTTTTAAGTTGGTCTGGCTGGCTATGTATGTATGTATCACTCATACAGCCACATCAATGGAGCTAGAGGGCTACAAATTTAAACATTTACTGTCTAGAAAAATTTCTTTTTTTAAAAAAATTCCCTCCCCTAAATGGGTTTTTAGTGGGGGGGGGGGGTTCAATTTGCAATGTAAGTTTATGTTAAATTGGTCCCTTAGTTTGTGCCCGGCAGCATTCATGCTTGTTTTTTGAAAATTTGGACTTTTTCAGTGATTACTGCCCAACAAAATGCAAGAGAAGTAACTTATTTATTGATCTCCCCATTTTACAATTCTTTGATTGATCACCCCCGGCACAACTTGCTGCCAAAAGACGTTGGTCACTTGACGGTTTCTATTGAGTGACTAACCAGACCTGTTTAGATATTTTATTAGAAATCTTTGTCTTTTTTTGTTTTTTTGTTTTATGTTCTAAAACTGTAGATTGCGAATTGTGGCCAATGAAATTGTTTAGCTTCTCACTTGACTTTTCTCTGCTGATTTTATACATTTACTGTTTATCCAAGCATCACTATTTTTTCCCCAAAATAAGTCTTGAAGATTTACCCTGCTTTCTACAGGCTGAAGGTTACTTTTCTCATAAGCCTATCCTAATCCCATAGGAAGGTAATCTATGCTAGACAGTAATCTGAACCCATGTATATGACCTCTGAATGAAGTGTATGAATTAGTATAAAATAGTAAATAAACAAAAGTATCATAAATAATTAAATTAATATATGTAATCACAAAAATTAATTCCTGTGTCGGAACTACAATAGACGAGCCAATGGACTAGTAGTAATAGTGTGCTTTTTATTCCAACCACTGATATTATTGGTATTCCCGTGATGGTAAAAACCACTGCTTGGCTGAAGACTGAATCATGGAATTGGAGTATAGTAGTATAGGGGCATCTTACCAGTAGGCTAGGTGTAGACTTTGTGTGCAGACTTACTGTGTAAGAGAAAAAGAAATAATGCAGACTATAAGTGGTCATGGGGAATTACATGTCACTAAGCCATCCACAAAACGTCTTTGTAAGGTAGGTGAAAGTGGTGAGACTTTGATTTTATGTTTATTCTTTTTTCCAAAATTTTGCAAGTCAAAACCGCTGGGAAATAATTTTTTTGTTTATTAGAAATTAAAGTAGAAAGTCAAATAAAACATAGAATTAAAGAATAACAATCAATAAAATAAATAGATACAAAAAAATTGATATTGACAAAAAAAATAACACTGGTTGATTTTAAAGTTTTATTGTGCGGTCCAAAAACAGGCTAATTTAACGGCTCAAAACAGTTTCTGTCTTTGTTCAAGCACAAATGTACTTTGCAAAGCTTGTAGACCACATTGGTGCCGATTATGTTGTCTTTGTGGCTACAATATTTGCATGTGGCTGACGGGTCCTCAGATGATCATATATAGTCCCTTGCCCCATAAAGGGTTAACAAAACTACTGTAACTAAACACTCAACCACTGGGTGTGAGCTTTGGGTATAAACTTACTGTGTCTCCATATTGTAAGAGAAAAAGAAATAATACAGACTATAAGTGGTCAAGAGGATCTGCATGTCAAGAAGCCACCCACATAACATCTTGGTACGGTCAGTGAAAGTGCAGAGACCATCATTTTATGTTGATTCTTTTTTTCTCAAAATTTTACGTGTCAAAATTGGGATGTGTCCTTGAGCCTGGAGCGACCTCGATGCTGGAAAATACAGTACTTAAAAAACAACAACATTTTATGCAGTGCTATTCAGAAGCAATAAACACTAGAATTCCAAGGAAAATTATGAATCATCACCACCCATATCTGCTGTGTTGCGGGTGATCAATTAAAAAGTTGGAAAAAGGGGTGATCAATGACTAAGTTATTTCTCTCACCTTTTGTTGGGCTGTGATCACTAAAAAAGGTCTGAATTTTCAAAAAACAAAAATTGTGTGTGCAAAATTTCAAGTTTTTACCAAAGTCTGGATACATAGATAAATAGATAGATACAGGAAATCCAAGAATATCAGAATATGATAATTATAAAGACAATTATTAATTAGGAACCTATATTTGCTCGGCACCGGTGCGAGTGATAGCGAAACGAACAGCCTAGATCGTGTAAATAAATAAAGAGAAATGAGCACCACGCAGGGATCGAACCCACATCCACCTTGGAAGGAGCCTATATGCGGCTCTACTTTAACCATCAGCTTTCTCATGGAAAGGCAGGAGCTTTGAATTTCATAGTCGGCATAGGAAACCACATTATATCAGTGCCAAAAAACAATCGTGAAAATAGATAAGCAGGCAATATGTATGGTTCAAAGCTCCTGCCTTTCCATGAAAATGCTGTTAGCTCTGATGGTTAGAGCAGACCTGCATATAGGTTGCTTCGAAGGTGGACATGGCTTCGGCACTTGTTTCTCTTTATTTATTTACACGATCTAGGCCACTTGTTTTGCTATCGCTCACCCCGGTGCTGAGCAAATATAGGTTCCCAATTGATAAATGTCTTTATATTTATCTCATAGATACATATAAATGTCTGAACACATGAATAACCTAAACCCAGCAATAAACCAGTATTGTGGGTAGTGGTGATAGGTTATTTCCTATAATCTTCATTCCATTTCTATGTCACTTTGCCTCATGTAAATTAGATTGTAGATTTATATAGGTAATGTAGAGAGGAGATTAGATTAGGTAAATTGTAAAATGTGCCGTCTATGTAGGTTAAATTGTAGATTATAGAGGATTATAAGTGTATGCATTATAGTGGTTGTCTAGTGTGTTGATAATGTGGATTAGATTTTAGATTCACTTGTCTTACAAAATTGAACTTCTTTTTCTCATCAAGATTGCAGTACAATTTTTTTAGACCAATTTTTAATGCAGATTACGTTTCACTCTAGCACATCTCATTTTTTTGCAACAGACACTTTCTGCTTTCAGTTCTACTGTATATGAGGCAATATAGGCAAAGGTTAAATGAAAACAAAATTTGTATCAGTCAGAACTTTTCAATGTAGAAAATCAAAATTACTATGTATAAGATATACAAAGAAGATACTATGTAGATTGTAAAAGGACAGCTTTGGACACCCTATGGTGTTCTGTCTCAGGTTCATCCCTGTATAACATCCAGCTTCATTCAAAACACCCAGTATCGATACTCCATTGAGATAATGTCCTGATGAAAGTGTTCTACTTGTTCGCCAGACACTACTCCAAGTTTCTCTGCAAAAAGGTCCAGATGTGAATGGAGGAAATGCACCTTTAGGGACATCCGACATCCTATAGCAGCATAAGATTTTAGAAGTTTTTTCACCCCATCTTCAAAATCCGGAGATTTCTTGTTTCCAAGGAAATGTTCACAAAGCCACCTGAAAGAGTTCCATGCTTTCAGCTCCCACTTATCAAGTTTTGTGCTGAGTTTACAGTCTTTCAGGAGTTCCTTTATCTGTGGACCGAGAAATATGCCTTCTTTTAACTTAGCCTTAGTGACATTTGGAAACTATTCTACTGCCTATTCAAAACCTTTCGAGTTTCTCTCAGCCAGTGTTATCACAAATTGTTTCATGAGACCAAGCTTTATGTGGAGTGTGGAAAGAAGAACATTATGTGGATCTAAGAGAGGCTTATTCTGGACTCTTGAAATGCCTGGGTCATATGATCTTCATGGAGGCCAGTCCGATTCCACATAATGCCTGGCAGTTGCTTGACTATCCATAGGCATAAAGAGCAACAGTATTTTGTGAATCCTGTCTGCCGATCATTTTCCAGAAGTTGGTTTCATATTTTATGGCATCTGTTATCATAACACTCTTGCATATGCATTGGATGTTATATTGGAACAGAGGGTTTCTCTTTCCCATTGTGCAGCAGCATTGCTTTGAGGCTTCTCTTAGATGAGTCTATGAATAACTGCAATTGAGAAGGAGCATACTCTTGTGATAAGCAGAAGAATAGTTTGTCAATGTTGTTGCAAAAACAGAGTGGCCCTTCCACCGAAAAGTAAGAAGTCAGAGTCCCATTCCTTTTTCTGAAATGAGTTATGTGAATGTCCTTCTTGAGCAGATATTTTTCTTTTTGACGTGATGCTAAAAGTTCAGCTTTATCTTTCGACAGTGCTTAGTCCCTAACTGAATCATTCAACTCTCTTTGAGAGAATTTCTGTGGTTCGTTTTCTTTATTATCAGCACCAGCTCCTTCACCACATTCTTCCTCATCATCGGAACTTCCAATGATGTCCTCCGGGGGTAGTGGAATTGGCAGGTCGTCATTGTTGTGCAGTACAAGTTGTATTGTAGACAATCTTGAGCTTGTTCTTAACAGAAAATCCAATGATATTGGCCTTGCAGAAAAAGCAGTATATGAAAGGATTTTTCTGCTCCCTCCATATCATTGGAACTGCAAACGGCATTGCTTTTTTCTCTTGTTTAGCCAATCTCTTCTATTTGAACAAGCTGAATAGATGACATGCAGTGCCCAACTTTTGTCTTGATCCTGAAGAGGACAGCCAAATTACAACCGGTAGATCTTCTTTGTTAAGTATTTAATTTGATATTGAGTTATCTTTCTTACAACGGAGAATTTGTTTTATCTACTTCTGGTAGGGATACCATTGTTTACGTTCTGAGTGAATGATGCCATTTTTTAATCTATAGACAAGACATGAAGTGCCATCGAGTGCTGTCGATGTAATTAGTAGATGAAATAAATGAGTTTGTGAGTGTGTCTTTTAAGTCTGTTGGTATCTGTAATTATTATCTTTACATTCTTGATTTCAGACTTGAGGGTGTACGAACCACAGACATAACAGATTAGATCAGGATCTTGCACTGCTTTCCCTGAATGTAATAACCAAAATAAAAGTTCTTAAAACAATTTCAATCTGGGGAAACATTTATTATTTGATTTTTTTAACATATTAGATTCCTTTTCTGGATTTCTAGTCACTCTTAGAACAATAATGAATCTTCTCAAAATTAGAGGGTATCATCCTTACAGATTGTACACCTGGGGAAGGCGGTAGATTGAATCAGCTGAAACATTGTGGTAAGAACAAGACAAAGATGAGTTCATTAGCCTGAACAGATAATAATGACTCATCCCAAAATTATAGTCTTGAATATAATATTTTGAGGAAGAATAATTTTTAAAATATTTTTTAGCAGTCAATTTTGGCTATTTCTTTTTCTTTCTTTCTTTCTTTGTCTTATCTTTTGAGCAAAAAGGCTAGTGTAAGATTATCCCCTACAAACTGGAGGATAATGCCTGGAAGACTGTCCTATTGGCAAAAGATTTCCATGGAAATTCCTGCTAGGATTATTTGGCTTGGATAATGCATCTGGGAGATGTCGTATCTTGACCCCCTACCACTTTTTCTCAATGTTTTGTACTTCCATTGTGTGATACCTTTCAGGTTTCTACTATGAACAGTTAGGGCTGGGCGAAGATACATAGATAGATACATAGTTTTGTACTTCCATTGTGTGATACCTTTCAAGTTTCTACTATGAACAGTTAGGGCTGGGCGAAGATACATAGATAAATACATAGTTTTGTACTTCCATTGTGTGATACCTTTCCTTTGATATGTCGTCTTTAATTATATGTATTGAAATGGAAAAAGAGGTTGTGGCCATTGGGAAGATCATCAATTAGCTTTTCCAAATTTGCCAATTCCTCTTCACATATATCTATCGCCAAGCACACCATGAGGGCATTCCCAGACAGTAATTGCATAGAAGAGAGGCAGCACTGCATGGTTTTGGAACCAATTCCTTTGGAAAAGATTCAGTCTTTAGTGGTTTGGAATCAAACAATCCCCTCATGACTTTGTACAAGAATCGATTCACTGTGCCTTCAAAGAAATATTGACTTCTTGAATGCTTACTGAACAGGCCTAATTAGTTATTCAATAGAAACCATCACATGACCAATGTCTTTTGGCAGCATGCCCTGAAGGGGTGATCAATTAGAAAATTGGAAAAAGGAATGATCAATGAATAAGTTACTCCTCTTGCCTTTTGTTGGGCAGTGATCACTAAAAAAAGTCTGAATTTTAAAAAAAAACAAGTGTGAATGCTGCCAGACACAAACTAAGGGACCAATTTAGCATAAACTTACATCGCAAATTGAACCCCAAACAAAAAACCTTTAGGGGGTAATTTTCAAACAAAACAAAACTTTTCTAGGCATAATAAGGAGTAAATGTTTAAATTTTCAGCCCTCTAGCTCCATTGGTACAACCTGTACAGGTGATAGATACATAGCAAGCCAGCCAGACCAACTTAAAAACTGAAAAAACCTATGTTGACAGTTTTGGTGACAGTTTTGGTTGACGGTTTCTAATATTACCATTCTGATTCTAAGATGCATTGTGTTCTCCAAAATAATGTGAACTTTCTTTCTTACAAAGTGAATACCATTACTACAGCACCCTCAAAGAGTGCCGTTATAACAAATTTGTCATTATAATGGATGGATTAAAGAAGATGGCATGCAAATTAAAAAATACAGCAAGCAAATTATTTACTTTTTAATTTGCTTGGGATAAGGTATAATCTCTGATCAAAGTCTTGTGAGAATATAAAAACAAACGTGTTATTAGAATGTGTCATTACAACAAGAACTTATTGCTGTTACAAGAGTTTACTGTATTAGGTTGTTACAAATAAAGGTTTTTTTAAATAGTAAGATGAAGGATGATATAAACAACAAAAACTAGCATTCCAAAAATTATAAAAGTTGGAAAAAGTGGTGATCAATGAATAAGTTACTTCTCTCTCCTTTTATTGGTTGGTGATCACTAAAAAAGGTCTGAATTTTCAAAAAACAAGCAGGCACAAACTAGTGACCAATTTTCTTAAACTTACATTGTAATTGAAACCCCTCTAAAAACCTATTGGGGGGGGGGGTAAAAAATAAAAAAATAAAAATTCCCATCTCATTGGGAAGAGTGTGTATGCAAAATTTCAAGTTTCTACTAGGAACTGTTAGGGCTGGGTGAAGTCCACATACATAGATAGATACATAGATAGATACATAGTTACATATAAATGTCAGAACACATGAATAACCTAAGCCCAGCAATAAACCAGTGTTGTGGGTAGCAGTGATTAAAACATGGTAAATAATCAATCAAAATATTTTTTTCAACAGTCTTCCAATGATTATATGTCATCTCTATAAGATTTAGTGGTCACAAATTCAGTAAAAGCACCAATTATAGCTTCCCTATTAGTGAATGTTTTATTATGTATATAAAGTTCAAAATGCTTAAAAAGATGATAATCTTTAGAAGAAATGTCAGGTGAATATGGCGGATGCTGCAAGACTTCATATCCCAATTCTCTAAGCATAGACACAGTCAGCCGAGAGGTGTGGGGTCTAGAATTGTCATGGTGCATTTCATTCAATTCATGTGAGACCCATTTTTCCCACTTTTTAACCTTTCCCTATTGCCTTGAGATGACCTGATATGGTCACTGTTAAAGACTTAAAGTCTCTACAAACCATTGTTTGTGGATTATTGGCCATTGATATCAATAATTCTATATAATTAAGAACAGGTTTGGGCCTCCCTCAAGGTGTATCCATATTTCCAGACCTAAACCTATTGAACCAATACAGAACAGTTCTCTCAAATGATTTGTTGACATTATCAACAGCTTGAGCAGTATTCTGTTCTAATTTGAAATCATACTTGAAAATTAGTCTAACTTCATGGGTAGACACTATTGTTGTTAAAGGATCGAAAAACCTCCTGTAATAACGAATTATATCTCTATTTACATTGAATCTGCAAATAAATGCAATTACATAAGTAAATCTTTCACTTTTAGTATTATTTTCTGTGATGGCATAAAAATGTTATTTCCAGAGTAACAACCTAATATTTCTATTAGATCTATTATTATCATGCATGAGCAATATTATGGGGTTGCTACTAATCCCTATTGACAAAAACCTTAAATTCTTTTTATTATTTTGACAATACATTTTTTTTTCAAATTTTCTCATTTTTTTCTCATTTTTTACAGCCTTAGCTAGAATTTGAAGTAAGTTCAGTAATTCCTGCTAATAAAAGCTCTGCATCGAATTCCTCTTTTTTATTATTTGTTTTTTACCTCTGCCAAAAAAGTTGAGGAAGAGGTATATGTATTCATTCATGTCTGTCCGTCTGTTTGTTTGTCCACTCAATGCCTCCTAAAGTTCTCCATGAATTTCAATGACATTTTCTGGAAGGGTAAGCCATGCAGTAAGAAAGAATTGGTTACACACAAAGGAACAACACAAAGGTGACAGCTTTTGCATTGGAATTGCGATTCTCGTCTACGAACGCCAGGAATTCTTCATTTGAGAGAGATTAGAAACCATCAACCAAAACTGTCACCAAAACTGTCAAAATAGATTTCTTCAGTTTTTGTGTTGTTCCGGCTGGCTGGCTAGCTATATATGTATGTATGTATCCATCATGCATACAGGCCGCACCAATGGAGCTAAAGGGCTGAAAATTTACTCCTTATTATGTGTAGAAAAAACATGTTTTTTGTTTTTTTTTAAATTCCCTCTCTAAATAGGCTTGCAATGTAAGTTTATGCTAAATTGATCCCATAGTTTGTATCTGCTAGTTTTTGGAAAATTCAGACTTTTTTAGTGACCACTGCCCAACAAAAGGCGAGAGAAGTAACTTATTTCAAGTTTTTAATTGATCACCCCAACACAGCATGCTGCCAAAAGACGTTGGTCAAGTGATGGTTTCTAATGAGTGACTAAACAGGCCAGTTAAATTTTTTTCCATATACTTATGTGTTCACTCATGTTTGTCCACGCAATATCTCCAAAAGTTCTCAA
>VCCN01002370.1:194094-205094 GCA_006491835.1 Architeuthis dux
TTGGAAACTAATTTGATAATCTCTAGAATGTGATAGCAAGCTAAGACTCTCCAGAGAAAAAAACATTTCATAAGAATAATTTATTTTTGTTTTATTATATTTCTAATTGTCCCAATAATACGTTTTTTATACCTTGTATAATCTACCAATTACGGAATGTTTACGTCCTGTGGTTTAACCACAGTTCAGCCTTACTGTCAGATTATTCCCGCAAAAGGGGTGGCTGACTCCCATAGCTATCTCTGGCATCTGCCAGGAGAAGGAAACCTATCAAAGCCAACACCTATGGGCTCTGCTCCTATTTGCGCCACTCCAGTGGTCCATAGGATGTAAACCCTTGGTTTAAAGGGTGGGGTCGGCAGTGGGAAAGTCACACTTCACCTTAAAATTACATTGCTCAGGCTGAAAGGTTATTCCGCACACAGGCCTGGCCGTCTATTGTCCTACTGCTGTGGAAAACCCTCCCCCAATCTTTGTTCGTGAAGCCAAGCCATTCATTTATTCATAATTACATATAAATTTCTGAATTCCGATTGAAGTAGCAACCAAAATTCTTGGAAATAAGTCATCTACTTATATATTATGCCACGTGTATGTCTATGTTTTTGGTCTCAAACATTTGTCACGGGTTTGATTGATTGATTGATTTGTTTAGCGGCATATCAACCCTTGATAGGTCATTTAATGCCGAAATCAGTTTATAATCCCCAAAATAGTGTCTTGTGACTTTGGTAAATGGTTATATTTTTTAAAATTAGAGTCTTGCGACTTTGGTGGTGCCTGTTTGGGGGGGGGGGTCTTACCCCTCTGCAGGGCATGCAGTCAGCGTATTCTAGGCCACAGCTGATAGGGCCGATTTGTCAAGGGAGATAACTCTTAAATGCTAATTATAGAGTAGTCTCCCTTGCTTTTTTTTTTTTCAAATGCGTAAAGAATCTGGGTTCATTCTGGTTGAACATAAGCAAGAAAATGCAGAGCAACGTAATGTTTTTGATATTGTTCAAGTACAATGCAGTTGCAAAATTATTTAATGGCTGCATAATACTAGCCATGACTTATGGATGCAAAACATGAAAATTAACCAAACAAGCTGAAAAGAGATAGAAAAAGATCAACATGGATCAGAGAGAGGATTAGGGTGAAGGATATTGTACAACTAATTAAGCAGCAAAAATGGAGATGGGCTGGCCCCCTAGCAAGAAGAGATGACAATAGGTGGGGTAAAAGACTAACCAATTGGTTCCCATGGGAGAGTAAACAAAGTAGGCCAAACACAAGATGGTGGGATGAGATAGAAAAGTTTGCCGGTAAGACTTGGCAGAGATTAGCACAATCTAGGTCGTCGTGGAAGGAGATGAGAAAGGCCTTTGTCCAGCAGTGGACTTATAACAGCTGATGATGATCATCATCATTTTTTGACAGCATTGGTAAATAAGTAAGAAATAATTGGAGATCATATTGCAAATACAGGTTTTTCCCATTATCCAAAAGTAGAGAGTTCCTATAAAAACATTTCATAGGACGAAATGGCATCAACCACAAAAGCAATTAACATTAATTTATAAAGGAAAAATTTTTAATACCCAGAAAATGATGATGGTATGTTAAGCTGAGTCATTGGAGGCTGGGGTGGTGGGAGGTACAGGAGACTATGGTGTAGGAGAGAGAGGAAGAGGGTGTGCACTGCCTTTATAACGGCTTGCTGCAAAACAAACACTAAATGCTATTTTCACTTTATGCTGTTTTTTTGTAAAAGCCAAAAATGTGGTGTAATGAAATCTTTTGAAAAGTGGGGAAATCTGTGTCTGGCCATTGTTGACATTCACCAGATATATTAGTTAGCACACAAAACAGTGCAGTATGGAGTTTGAAGTTTTTTGAATCAACGGTTCTCAAGATATCTAATAAAATAAATAAATAAAACATTTAGAATTATCTAAATTTAGATATGAGATATGATTTTACTATAGAGGGTAGTCATGTACCGGAGTATCAATCCAGTCAGATATACGGCGCCAGATTCACATGGTGACAGTGATGATTGTTTTGTGAATGCAGCACCGAATATCCAACCGGATTGATATTCTGGTACATAACTAATAGAGGGCATTGCAAATGAGAAAAAAAGGTATTGTCAGTAGCCAGGAATTAATCAAAACATTACTGATTAAGTTTTGCAGTATGTTCCATATACACCTGGCAATTTCCCTACAGGTTATTATCTTTTCAAATATTTTAAATTTCATATTCTTAATAAAAGTTCAATAATAGGGAAGCTATAATTCATGCTTTTACAATATTTGTGAGCAGGGACGGATTAAAACCACTTGATGCCCTAAGTACAGCCCCAAAAAAATTAAAAAAAAAAAACACATCAAAATACATAAGAAAATACATTCATTAAAAACACATCAAAATACATAAGAAAATACATTCATTAAAAACACATCAAAATACATAAGAAAATACATTCATTAAAAACATATCAAAATACATAAGAAAATACATTCATTAAAAACACATCAAAATACATAAGAAAATACATTCATTGAAAACACATCAAAATACATAAGAAAATACATTTCCTATAAAAATACGCTACTTCACCAAACCAAATCTTTACCTATAAAACTTGTGCCACACAATGAACAGTTTCCTACAATAGTATTTGAGTGGTCGGCTGAATCATTTAGATATTAGAATTAACTCTATATATAAGAGAAACAATAACATTTTTAAATTGCTGAACAATTTAAACAACTTTTGATAATTTAACATGGGAAACTGCAAGAAACCTGTGGTGCCCCCAACCCCTCTCTTTTGATGCCCTAAGCACGGGGGCTTATTTTACTTAATCGCTAATCCAGGGCAGTTTGTGACCACTAAACCTAAAGAATATTATAGAGATAACATAATATCACCAGAGGATTGTCGGAAAAGATTATTGCTTCAAATGAGTCATATTTTGATTAAATATTTACCGTTTTTTGTTGTTTATATCATCCTCCATCTTACTATTCAAAAACAACATTTATATGTAACAACATAATATGTTATGATATTAATATATCATGTTATGATATTAATATATCATAACATACTGCTGAAAAGACCATCACTTATTTGGGTCAACGGGTAAGAAGAAGCCTTTGAGACCAGATAATAGACACGATTTTGAAGACGTACCAGAGTTGCCATTTTGGCCATTTTATGGCCAAATTTGACAAATCTGGCCATTTTGAAAAGCAAACTTTTTGGTTTGGTTATATTTATTTTTATTTTTTAATTAAAAAAAGAAACAAACTACAATGAAACAAAACCATGTCTAAAAGAGCATGTCTACTTAATTTTCTTATAGCAATTGCATATTTGAGGATCGTTGGAAAAAGATTATTGCTTCAAATCGGTCATATTTTGATTCAATATTTACCATTTTTGTTGTTTATATCATCCTTCATCATATTATTAAAAAAAGGACATTTGATATTATAACGTTTTTATTGTGTTTAGTGCCTCTGTTTGGTTTGTTAGTCTTTCTGTTCTATTGATTCGTAACCATGTATAAGCATGTTAAGTAAAGAAGACAGAACAAGATAACATGTGCGACAGGGCTGTTTGCCTGGTAAGACTTCCCAGCCCACACTTCCGGACTCCTGTTTCCGTGATTGACTCATAAAACGGGGACTGTTGGGTAAACTCTCGGCATGTTTATTCATATTAACTGCATACACATATCAACATAGATACATACATATAGAGATTAATACATAAACATTACAGATATGTAACTACCTATTACATGCAGCCTGAAACCAAGGTCGCTAAATTGCATTGCATATATTGTTTCATTATACATATTAACTTACTTGAATTGCCACCTGTAAGTAGTTACCACCTGAGAAATATCTTCATCAATCAGTGTTCACTTCTTAATAAATACATGGTTGCTGTGCAAGCTTTATTTTGCAACTTAATTCTAATGCAATTACCTTGATTTTTCACCTTACTTACCTGCAATTATATCTAACGAGAACATTCCACTTTCCAGCCTCTGTCTAATTACTTCTCACTTAATGGGTAACACTTTTGAATCAGTATTTTCCGCTTGGGATTTTTCCATTGAATTATTTTTCCTATTTTCCTTTTTTCTTTTCTTCTAATGTGGACCGAACCTGAAAAGATCTTTTATCAGTTTTTTCCTTGGATTTTCCTCTGTTCGTTTCTTTCTGTCTTTTTTCCAATTATTTCAATGCACCTTTATAAAACTGATTATTGGATTAAAGTGTGTTCTTTTTTTCCAACACCATATCATCATTATCGTTATTATTATCACCATGACAACCATCATCAGCAATATTACCACGTATGATATCATTATCATTATTGCAGTAACGAATCTGTAAAAATCTAATCTCTTAATTGAAATCAATTTAGCTCTAAATGAACACATATACATTTTGAATGAGTGTGTGTATTTTGCGTGCATATCTGTGTATTTGGACATCCCTGTGTGCATTTTATATTCCTGAGTGCATTTGAATATCCATATGTGTATTATATGTCCATATGTGCATTTGATTGTGCATTTGAATGTGCACATGTGTATATGTGCATTTTGTGTACATGTGTCCATTTGAATTTTCCTGTGTGCATTTGAATGTGTATTTTGTGTGCATGTGAATGTGTATGTGTGCATGTTGTGTGCATGTGTGAATAATATGTGCATGTGTGCAATTGAATGTGTCTGTGTGCATTTTGTGTTTCTATGTACATTTGAATATGCCTGTGTGCATTTTGTGTTCCTGTGTACATTTGAATATGCCTGCATGCATTGTATGCATTTGAATGTGCATGTGTGCATTTTGTGTTCCTGGGTACATTTGAATGTGCCTGCATGCATTGTATGCATTTGAATGTGCCTGTGTACATTTTGTGTTCCTGTGTACATTCGAATGTGCATGCATGCATTGTGTGCATTTGAATGTGCCTGTGTACATTTTGTGTTCCTGTGTACATTCGAATGTGCATGTGTGCATGTTGTGTGCCTGTGTGAATAATATGTGCATGTGTGCAATTGAATGTGTCTGTGTGCATTTTGTGTTTCTATGTATATTTGAATGTGTCTGTGTGCATTTTGTGTTCCTGTGTATATTTGAATGTGCCTGCATGCATTGTGTGCATTTGAATATGCATGTGTGCATTTATGTACACCATTTCTTGAATTCCTCTTCTGAAATGCCTGTACTGTTGTTTTTCTTCCCACTTTTTGATTCTCAATTTTGTATTTCCTGGTTCTTTGTTCATCATCATCGTCATCATCGTCATCATCATTGTCAAACTCCAGTCCAAGTCTGGAGTTTGTTTGTCTACCATAACAAGAACAACAAGAACAAGAACAATCCTCACCAAATTCAGGGGAGTAAATTCTCCAATGTTTGTCTGTGCCATCATGTTAAAGCAAACCAATATGTAAAATTAACACTCCCCTACCATGATTTTAAATCATGACCAAGTGATTGGTAGTCAGCTCTCTTACCAACTTACCAACAACTCTTATATACCTACAAATTTATTTATTATATATACAATACAAAAGTTGCTGTAATCATCTTCAGTCGGAATAGAAGTAGGAGTGGAGTTTGACACTGCAGCACACACAAATTCAAACCAAAATTTATTGAGCAATAGCATGAACCATTCCAGTTTTAGTTTTTGCTTTTTATGTGTTTTTAAATTCGCAACAATAAGAGGTTATAATATATTATTGGTTTTCAGCTACAAAAAATAGGGGTCGCATTGTACTTGAGTAAATATGGTAATAAATATTAAATGTTAAATTAATGAAATTAAATATTAAATAAATGAAGATTTTGTTGCTTGTCAAAGTGATCTATAATTTCCGGTGATATATTTTTGTTTTTTTAAAATTAGGTCATCTTTCTAGAGACTTTCGCTGCTTTGATATCCGCTTCCCCTTACCCAATCTGACTGACAGACAATACTCCAGGCTTGAAATCCTGATTCATTTTATCTTTTTACTGGTAGCTCATGTGTATATCGTCAGTCCATTAAGGTCTATATCAGACAATTGAATTATGGTCACAGTACTGTTGTTTAATTTTATATATCAGTTTGGAATAGCATGACAGACAAACAGATATCTGCACAAAAAAAGTGACAATGGTAGTTATATAGTTAGATTATATGCATAATTTTAGGTGCCATTTTTTAAAAGCTAAAAACAAATTTTAATATGAGTTAAGGTAAACAAAAGATTTATATTATGGATAATATTTATTGCTAGGTCTGATCACACAAATGCCATCCTTGCTATATATAACTATGATCTATAGATGACTTGCATTCTTTCTGTCTTTCCTGATCTAAGTACAAATTCCTGACATCTAAAGGTATTATGGAAAAGGTTACATACATTTATGTAGCCATTTATTGTTTTTGAACTCAAAGATTTCTTTTGTCTTTTCTTTCCAGACTTTTCTAGGCGGCCAAAGTATGTAAAGGTTATATGTCAGCCCAATGCTGGAAATAAACATGGAAAGAATGTCTACACCAATGTCATAACACCAATTTTCAGAAATGCTAACATACAGATGGACTACTCTGGTAAGGAATTAAGGCTGAAATTTCTTAATTGATCACTGTTTAATGATTGTCTTTTAATCAATTGTTCATTTTCACATCCATGTATGATTGTCGTTTACATTTAAATTCATATAAAAAAATTCAATTTCAAGGGAAATAAATTTTGTTTGAAGTTACCTCCCTTTGAACTTTAGGTAATTTAAAAGAAAAAATTTTCTATTCCATTCACAAAAGAGATCTATAATTTTTATGCAATTCCCAGAAGAGTTCCACTGTCATTTACAAGCGGTTACCAGCGGTCCATGAATTTAAGATTAATCAATTGTTCATTTTCACATCTAGATCTCATCTAATCTGGTAAAGAATTAAGGATAAAATCTCTTGATCAATCACATTTGAATGATTGTCATTTACTAAAAATACTGTTTCAAGGTACAGCACGTTCGTCTATATCACTTTAGCAAATATCAGTTTTGTCTAAATCACTTTGGTTTAAAATCACTTTTGTTCAAACAATATCTCCAAAAGTTCTCAATGAATTTCACTGACATTTTGTTGAATCATTAATTTTTGGGGTGGATCCAGGGATTCTTTTCCTCTCAATCAGAAAAAAAATCCTTGGATCCACCCCAAAATGTCATCAGTTCTGCCTTAGCCAATGGCTAACCATTTGACATAATGTGTTTATGTCTCACAGGGCAAGGCGAATAAAAAATGAAACTAGCATTCCAAGGGAAATTATAAATCTGTGTTGGGGGTGATCAATTAAAAAGTTGGAAAAAGGGGTGATCAATGAATAAGTTACTTCTCTCGCCTTTTGTTAGACTGTGATCACTAAAAAAGGTCTGAATTTTTTTTAAAAACAAGCGGGCACAAACTAGTGACCAATTTAGAAACTTACATTTCATATTGAACCTCCTCTAAAAACTTTTTAGGGGCGGAATTTTCAACAAAAAAAAAGAAAGCACACTACACATTGAGGGGAGTGTGTGTGCAACATTTCAAGTTTCTACTATTAACAGTTAGGACTGGGAGAAGTCCAGATACATAGAGTGATACATAGATACATATAAATATCAGAACACATGAATAACCTAAACCCAGCAACAGTGTTTAAACTGTTGTGGGTAGTGGTGATTAACAATGATCATACAAGGCTGTGGAAACTGCTTGTTTTTCAATTACTTTAATGTTTTTCATTATAGGACTATGTACCTACATAATCTCCCACGTACTATCAATCAATAAGAACTATGAAATTCTTCTTTTTGGGGAACCAAATAAAATCCAATTGTGCTTCAAATTTTATGCTTTCTGTAATGTTTGTATACAACGTCAAATATTCAATCAAGTCAGAGCGCCATATAAATTGATGCTGTGTGCCGGATTTGTTCTGCTGGCCATAGTTTGCTGACCCCTCTTTTAATCTGTTAATCTGTACTTAATCCTTTCTAATCCCTTTTCATCCGTCTTCAGTTGATTTTAGAAAATGGATAAGGAAATAAATACAGATATGCGGAAAAGAATTCTTCAGACACAGTTATAAAATATTACCTCATTATTGCTCGACACACACTTGGAGTACGGTTCTAGGTAAATTCCCCTGCGGAAAATTCCCCCATTCAAATTTCACCACAGTAAATTCCGCCTACAAAATTTTACATACCTTAACCCTAACCCTTAACCCTTGTTTGTATTTCTGGGTCATTTATATAAACAAAATATAAATTGAAAATGAAAATATTGTATTGACCAAGAGTGCTGTGATAAAAAGCAACAATAATAAAATAGAATAAAACTATTAATATAATAGTAATAATGAAGAGTGCATCGACCCAGTGTATTGGGATGAAAAGCAATAATAAGATGGAGTAAATCTAAGAAAACCATATAAGTAAAAGCTGGACTACGAGGTCTGTTCAGAAAGTATCCATCCATTTTGAATATCTCGAGAACCAGTTGTGCAGCATTGATGTAACTTGGCAACCAATCAGAGTGAACCTTACTGCACATGCATGAACAGACACTCTCCTCTGGGGGTTACTCAGTTGGCAGGGTGTTGCAAAGACTATTATGATAAATCTAACATGTTACATGTTTAGGGTGTTTTATCGACATATGGCGCCTCATTGTTAAACATGTGTGGAGGTACCTATATTCTGTTTACCACAAGATTAAAGATTTGAAGATAAAACGTAACGTACGAATGCAGGAAAGAATGAAGTAAGAAAGAATTGAACAAGAATAATTATATTATAGATCAGCCTTTCTCAACCATTTTAGACTGGAGTAACCCTTAAAATAACTTTCATAACTAAAAAAGAAAACTGCATAAAATATTATATGAACTGTTAACGACACATCAGTGTGTTCACAAATTTATATGTACATATTATAATCTAAAAGTAATTATCAGTATTTTACAGTGTACAGGAAAAGTTAGGCACCTTTTTCACGCAGATTAAACATGATTATATTGTGGACACAAATAATAAAACATAAGCTGAGGTTGCTAAGATCTACAGTAAGAACGAATATTCTATACGTCACATAACTTTTATTACAGTTTATTGTTATAAATTTTCTATTTTATTGTCAAACTCCATGACAAAGTCAGAGTTGACTTTACTTTCCTATATAACAAGAACAAGAATAATAGGGAGTAAACTGATCTGTAAAATCCCCATTCCCCTACCATGGTTTGAACACATGACCTAGTGATCGCTAGCCTGGTGTGTTACCACCTGCACTAAACTGACAAGTCTTACATCCAAAATTTATAGTAGAATTACATAAGGAAGTAGAAGTAGGAGCAGAGTTTGACTCTGGAGCAGCCAGGCTTGTTATCAGTTATTGTTGTTAATCTCTAATTGTGCCAAATTTATAAATCCAACTTTATAACAGGTATGTATGTATAGGCGAAAACAGAGTATATATAAGTTTCCCAAGAAAATCAGTGAATAAAACAAACAGAAAAAAACTTTTTCAGATACCCAATAAATAAATATAAATAGATATACAATGGTGGATCAATAAGTCTGTAGCCAGACACATAATTATTAGCTGAATTCTAATCTAGTATTGGAGCTATGTGACTAATATTCACCACTGAATTAACTCATAACATCCTGTTGAAAAAAGTCCAAAGTCCAGTCCTGTAATGATTGAGCAGAAAATGGCTAAAAAGGGTTTGTTTATTCAAATGTTTATAATGTCTTTACTTGTGGACAGATTGTTGTGAAAATTGGCAGTATTGCAACAAAGACTTGTGCAACCTTGTGAATTTTAGGATTTTTGGCCATGTTTGTTTACGTGCGGCCTCATGTTCTTTAGGACTTCAAGAGTTAAGTGCATTGACAAGGAAGGAGATGGATCTAGCCACGGTTTTCTTCATTTTGGATTCGCATAATAAATCCATAATTCATGCCATCGACTATCTTGGTTATCAGCTTTCGATATTCTGTGCTCGAATATTGATCTGGGTGCCCTACGGTCTCAGACTTGGATGCTCTATGTATTGTATATATTGTTGGACCCCTGTGTATTGGGATAAAGGTAAAATGTCCTGTCTGTTAAGAGACAACTCCCAATGGAATATGGAGCCCGGTTGCATGTGTCAGCTTGGTGATCATTGTTTCAAGTCTGGTCAAGACCAGGACTATATAATTTTTATGACCATCTCTTGGCAAGATGCAAGTTCACCGAAGGGATACCTCCACCTTAATCACGCAGCTTAGAGTGTACTCAATTAGCTGCTGAGTGCACAGGAAAATTTGTCCTAATGAAGAGTTTTCCACACAGGACCTTCTGCATGTGAGGCAGACTTGCTAACCATTACACCATATGAGAAGACTGTATTTGGGTGGTTCTGTTCAATTTAAGAAGAATCTCTGGTTGTAAAGCACTTCTCTTCTGTTTGCCTCAGCTTGGAATCTACCTCAATCTCTTGAATCAGATTAGTGTTTGTTCCTTAAGCGGGACTGTCTTGTCTGAAAATGACTTTTTTTTTCTGTTGAGCAAGAAGAGAAAGATAAGTGTTTAAATGCTGACTGATTTTCTCTTCTGTAACTTCATGTGGAATCCGTTTTCCAAATTTCTGAATTTTTCCTTTGGATTGTAAACAACCTACTAGAGTTCACTGATTGCACAAGTAATAAAAAGCTGCATAAACTTCAAAGATACTTCTAAGATTTCCCTAATATTTTGCAAAAGATGTTGCTAATAACTTTTGCATCAACCTAATATAAACTAGCATTTCAAGGGAAATTATGAATCATATAAGCTTTACAATTTTATAATGAAAATTTCAAATTCCACTTATTTGATTAATCCTCCGTTCACCCCTGTGTCCGCCTGTAAAATACGCCTTCCAAATTCCCTTTCCTCTCTTGACCTCC
>VCCN01002370.1:233542-243676 GCA_006491835.1 Architeuthis dux
CAGCCTTACTGTATACCTAGTTCCCAAAACCCATTTTCATCAACACACTTTACACTCTGGGTGAGAGAATCCCCCAGAAACAACAAAAAATAGCGGACACTGGATCAGACATGGATAGCATCGGTCACCTTGAAGTCTAGATAAGATGATTTGTAATAATTTAAATTTATTGGGAATTTTTGGTTTAATTTATTTTTCTTGTGAAAATTTATAAATCTAAAACCAGGTTGAAAAAAAAATACAAAATAAATACCATTTATATTATTTAAGATGGAATTAGATATTTTTTTAGAGGTCATTTATATTAGATAATATTAGATATTTGAGTTGGATATTACATAAAGGCCATCTATATTAGATATTATAAATGTTTGTTAGATTTTACATAAAGGCCATTTATATTAGATATTATTAGATATTTGAGATAGATATTACATAAAGGCCATTTATATTAGATATTTGAGTTAGATATTACATAAAGGCCATTTATATTAGATATTATTAGATATTTGAGTTAGATACTACATAAAGGCCATTTATATTAGCTATTTGAGTTAGATATTACATAAAGGCCATTTATATTAGATATTATTAGATGTTTGAATTAGATATTATACAAAGGCCATTTATCTAATATTATATGCATAGAGGCTGTTTATATTATAATTACCTTTATTCATACTCATGTAAAGGTTAATCAAAAGTCAAGTCCCTCTAATTTTGGTGAAAGAACCCTGCAATTCCCCTTAAAATTGTGCATAAAATATAAAATATAAAAATATATTTATAATCAATAATGTTTCAAACAAGCTGTTTATTTAAATTGTGATATCACAGGCAGGATATACGAAAGTAATACATCAACATTTTTATTCACTCTAATCATTACATATGTAGTGTCACAGCAAATACTAAAAGCATATACAGAAATTCTTTGGGAATTATTTTAATATAGAAATGCCTGATAAAGTATATGAATATGCAAATGCATTGCTAATGGCTTGACTAAAGAAATGTATTGAAAATATTTGTAATACTAGTTGTGTATGTAACCTGTGATCAGGGCCAGCCCTTGGTACTGGCAACATGGGCACTCGCCCAGGGAGCCTAGTTTTAGAGGCCGCCTGTCATGTATCTGAGACAGTAAAAGGTCTTGTCTCTTATTTGCATGTGTCAACTTAGTGATCCTTGTAAGTCTCAAGTCTGGATGAGACCACAATTTTATTCTTACAAGTTTTTATGACCACCCCCTTGGCAGGATGCAAGTTCACTGAAGGGATACTTCCACCCTAATCACACAGCTTAAAGTGTACTCAATTAGCTGCACAGAGAATTTTCCACTCTCTTCACTCATACCAAAAATCACTGGGACCTTCTACATGTGAGGTAGACGTGCTAACCATCAAACTATCCGAGTGGACCTCAAATATAAAAAGTATGCATAGAAATCGGTGGAAATTATTAATCGATGAAAAGACCCGATTTAAATTGCGATAAAAAATGGTCAAAAATTAAGATGAAAGAAAAAAATGGACAAAAATGAATAATGATAGAAATTTAAATATATCCGTGATTTTTTTCACGGGAATTAACTAGTCTACTTATATAATAAACAGTGTAATTTTCTCGGTGCTCTGTCCATAACACTGGACTCTTCCACTTGAAGGTAACAATAATTATTCTGCATCTACTCTAATAATGAACAGTGGTTCGCTGTCCATAACACCAGTCTCTTCCACTGGGGGGGGGGGGGGTAAATATTTTGCTGACAAAAATACCTCCCACCCACCCTTTGAAACAATGGACTCTTCCACTGAAGAGACTTCAGTAGTTTTCCTTTTTTTATTATTTATTTAATCAGGCTTCCCCATTCCAAAAAGGATGCGAGTTTGAATCTCGGCAGGAGCTTATTCCTTATTTCTGATCCACGCTGTTTACTCACTGCCGTAGGTCAACAGCCTGAGTTAAGTTTTGATGAAAAGCAACTAAAAAATTAAGATAAAAGAAAAAGTAGTCAAAAATGAATAATGATAGTTCAGTAGCAGTAGAAATTTACATGTATCGGTGAATCTTTTCACAGGAATTAACTAGTTTATGTATAATGTGCACTTTCATAATATATACATTAATCATATGTTCATTGGAGTGTTTGGTCCTCTGAAGGAGAAGTAAGTATTGTGTTTCTTCTTTGCTTTTATATACAGTGAACTAATAGGAAGGTAGGGTATCCGGTTTAGCCTATTGTCCGAGGTAACCGATAGTAGGGGTTAATATTGTATACATATAAAATATTGGAAAGTATATACCCTGTACACTGAACATGATACATCGTATAGTTCGAGGTAACTAATATATACAAAAATATACAAAAAATATACATATATATAAAACATATATATAGTTTATGAAATTATTTAACATATAACAAGTTTAATTAGTTCAGGTCTAATTAATTAGGATCTGACTCCTCTGAACATCCCTAAACCGTTATAAGTTTGTTTACTTCTAAATGTGCAGAAGTAATTGTAGTAGTAACAATGTGACAATTCACATGCAAAGGGAAATGAATAAGAAATGCAATTTATAACAAGTACAAATTTATTAGTATAAAGAAGATGTTGTTACAATTTCTGGTGAGGTGCTTGCTATTATGGAAAGTTCCAAAGAAAGAATATCATTCATTATTATTTAAACATTTTTCTTTTCTTTTATTTCTTTTAAAATTCTATAAGAAATAATGATTTATAATATTTCATATAATAAAAATAAAAAACGGAAAAAAGAATATCATGTTCGCTAATGAAGTCAAGGACAGTCACTAATTTAACTCAGGTTTCGTCCATTTTATCCAATATCCGGCTTAACGGGTCCATTTTAATGAGCATTCACTGTATATACTAGCACAGTATCTGTCAGTATGGATTGGCATTTCTGCCTAGGATCAGAGTATCTGTGCACTCTTCCTAGGATCAAATTATCGGTCCTTGGCACTTCTGCCTAGGAATGTAGTGTAGTATTTACGCGCTACTTTCTTAAAAAGTGTTACGTACACAGAAAAAAGTGTTGTCGTTTACATTCTTGAATTGTTGTTGCTGAGCAACAATTCACGTCATATTAATTGCTTAGCAATATCTGATGGCATAACATCATCAAGTTACACACAAAAAAATATACATATATGGATACACATTGGATTATATAGATATAGTGAGTAATAATAAATATGCGACACAGTTGTGCATAAGTCTTGTAAAAGACCTTTATTTTCATCAGAAGTGTGCTCAATACCTTTGGTAGAGTAAATATTAGACAAATAATTTTTAATGGTTCATAACAAATTGAACAATCCTGTTTCACATTGAGATTATAAAATGATCGTCAGAAGTGTGTTCATTTGATAATCTCAATGTGAAACAGGATTGTACAATTTGTTACGAACCATTAAAAATTATATATATATATAATTAATAAGTTGTATAAAAACAA
Source organism: Architeuthis dux (assembly GCA_006491835.1). Classification (NCBI taxonomy): domain Eukaryota; kingdom Metazoa; phylum Mollusca; class Cephalopoda; order Oegopsida; family Architeuthidae; genus Architeuthis; species Architeuthis dux. The sequence continues at coordinate 237,029 of VCCN01002370.1, forward strand.
CTAAAATTAGGATAAAGGTAAAAAACTAGTCAAATTTAATAAAAAGTGGTGTGTTACAATACTTCATCCAATCATAATAAAGATTGATTTATAAAGACATATCGGATATAAAATTATCCAAATCATAAACTAGTCAAATTTAATAAAAAGTGGTATGTCTTTATAATTATTATATTTTTCATAGTGCAAACACTACTTCGTCATCAGAGTATTAGTTTGGTTTTGTACTTACTTTTCATAATATTCTTCAGTTATTTGGGAGGGAATGAGAGTGAACATAGATGGAGAATATTTTAACCATTTAAGATTTGCTGATGACGTTACAATGACTTCACAAACATTGGATGAGTTACAAAACATGTTGAGTGATCTAAATAGGGAAAGTAAAAAAAGTAGGGTTAAAGATGAACAGAATAAAGTCAAAAGTAATGTTAAACAATAAGGTCCTGAAAAAGACAATAAGAAAAGAGGGTGAGGCTTTAGAAGAGGGTCAGGTCAGCTAATAAATTTAGAGAAAGACTATAAAAGCAAAATAAAATGACAAATAATAATTGGTTGGAAAGCATTTGGTATGAATAGAAGCATAGCGAAAAGCACCTTACCAATATGCTTAAAATGTAAAGTATACAATGAATGCATAATACCAGCTATGACGTATGGCTGCGTATATATCGAAACTGACAAAACAAACTGAGAACCAACTTAGAATTGCATAGAGAGCCATGGAAAGAGCAATGCTAGGGATAACTCTAAGAGATAGAAAAAGATTAACATGGGTCTGGTGGCAGACTAGGGTGAAGGATATTATACAAATAATTAAATGACAACAATGGAGATGGGCTGGACACTTAGAAAGAATAAATGACAACAGATGGAGTAAAAAGTTAACCGATTGGTGCCAATGGGACAGTAAACACAGTAGGAAAAGACCAGACTCAAGATGGAGCGATGAGATATAAAGCTTTGCAGGTAAGACATGGCAGAGGTCAGCACAATCATGGTCATCATGGAAGTAGATGGGAAAGGCCTTTGTCCAGCAGTGGACTCATAACAGCTGCTACTGCTGATGATATATATATGTTCTAATCATGGCATGATTAGACATGGCAGAGGTCAGTGCAATCATGGTCGTCATGGGAGTAGATGGGAAAAGCCTTTATCCTGCGGTGGACTTATAATGGCTGATGATATATATATGTTTGTTATGTGGATGTAAGGGAATCCAACAGAATGTAGATGTAATTTGACAATGTGGAAATGAAAGATTGAGAAAAAGTGTGTAACATCTCAAACATATTTATTATCATGAAGATAAGCCTTTATGCATTTCGCCGCTGCAAACGGCATCAGAAGAAGAAGTTTGAACACTGCAGAAAAGTGCATCTATCCATGTTGGGATAGTTGGTTGGTTGCACTTTTCTGCAGTGTTCAAACTTCTTCTGATACTGTTTACAGCGGTGAAATGCATAAAGGTTTATCTTCATGATAATAAATATGTTTGAGACGTAACACACTTTTTCTCAATCTTTCATTTCCACATTGTCCAATTATATCTATCTATCTATATATATATATATATATATTTATTGCGCAGACTACGGATTTCCCACGTTCGGGTCCCGCCTACCTAGGACCCGAACAATGACATGGAAAACCCGTCCCAAATCTCCGTCCGCGGAGCCAAGTCATTCATATATATATATATATGCAATGGAAGAAAGAAGACTGAACTCGATTCCCTTACAGTGACAGACTGTTTCACGTTTATTACGATTTTCAACCTGAGCTGAAATGACTACCTGGGCCTTTTATATGCCCTGTATGGAATTCTGGATTACTGCTGTCCTTCCTCCTCCTGTCATTGTTAGAGAAGGAAAGCCAATTTACATTTGAAATTACATTATTCCCCAGCTATTAAATGACTAAATTTGATATTTGCTTATCAATTTCTTCTTGAAATTAGCTTAATTTATTTTTATTCCATTTAGAATCTTCTTTCTTTGATAGGTGCTCTGTCTGCCGATTGCCAGAGAGTCCAGACGATACGGACACAGTCGACATGCAGCGTACACACACAGGTAAGTTTTACAGGGATGATATCTATATGTTTTTTGTTGTATTTTTTATAATACATTAGCTGACCAGCTCCCTATCGGGCGGATTTCTAGCTAGTATATATATATGTATATTAACAAAAGTAAGTGTTTAATTTAGCATTATAGGCACATTGTAAATATAAGTGCCCCCCTAAAACCCTTGAAAAAATATTTTATTCAAAGCGTTTTACTTATATTCCCCTAGGTCCTTTGAGTATGCATGCCAAATTAGGTATAGCTGTGCCTATGTTTCAGGGTGGGGAGACACATAGTCAGTTGTTTTATATAATAGAATAAAATGATATAATAGGATAAATATAATTGATAATAGAAAGTATATATGTATATTGAACGGAAAGTAAGGGTTCGGTTTAGTATTATAATTACATTGTACATAGAACCCTGCACTGAAACCCTTAAAAAATTTTTTTCGCAAAACATTTTACTTTAAGATATTCCCCTTGCTCAGTTGATAAGAGAGCCTGCTAGCAATCACTAGGTTGTGTTTTCAAATCACGTTAGGGAATTGTGAATCGATTTGGTTTAACATGACTGGATAGACAAACAGTGAAGAGTTTACTCCCCTGAATTATGTGATGGTTGCTCTTGTTACGGGGGAAAATAAAGTCAACTCCAACTCCTGATTGGAGTTTGACGAAAGAACAACAAATTTATATATACAAAACTGAGTGGTGCATCGCTCAAGGAAGGACAGAAAGGTTTAATTTTAAAGTCTATAAGCAAAAGAATCCCTATTTATCTGCTGGTGGGAGAAAGAGACCCATAGTCTTTTGTTTTGCATCCAAAAATGTTTGTTTTCATTTACTTCTGTAGACACCTTGTGGGGCAGCATTCTGCTTTGCAGTTTCAGTAGGTTTTACAGGGTGGATGCCCAAGCTGTATGTTTTTCTTCTGTCAGAGGACTGCCTTACAGGGCTAAAGGGCTCCAACTGCTCTACTATTTACCAATAGAAGTGTTGAGAAGTGGATTCATGCATTTCCCAAAGGCATGCATATAAGTGTTATGATATACTATCACGAAAAGGTCATTTCGAGGCCAACACCTGCGCGGAAGTGGAAGTGACCCGGTCACCTTATGATATGCATAGGTGTCCAAAAAACAGGATGTGGATACCGGAAACGACACCAGCATGGGCGTTCAAATCTGATAAAGGAAGCAAAGAGACAGAAAAACTCAGAACTCAGAACAGAAGCTCAGAGGACTCAGCCAGAGATGCAGATCGCCTAAGCCAGGCTGGAAGGCACGAGACCGGTGTCCCTGTTGGGAACGGTCTCTCGGCACCCTTATCTCACTCCCACTCTTCATTCTGCGTCCGATGAAATTTATAGTATGAAATAAAATATGTCCAGATATTTTTACAAAAAACTTTTTCGAGTCCTTCCTTCTTTCTCAAGTTCAGCATTTCCTCCCGCAAGTGAGCAAACCAACGACGAGACAACGCATGGCAGCAGAATGTGTAAGAGGGTATCCAACACAAGCAGCCTCAGCCTCAGCTTGAACTTGGTTTGCTGATTCTGTTTTCTGTGTTGGTAAGCATTACGCCACTTCACACATCCGCATCCAAAACTGCTACTGTTCAAATACTGGCTTTTTGTAGCCACTAGCAGGCTCTGACTGCTGGTTTCAACATATCATTCCTTAATTAGTCTATTGTTGCTTGATTCAGCATCAGTACTGACCAACTTCATCGGTCTTAAAAAGAAGGGTCTACAACCAGTGCATCCTCCCGATAATCACCTACGGAGCTGAACCATAGAACTTAACCAATAAATTTGCTCTCAAACGAAGAACCAAGCAACGTATGCAGAAAGAAAAAACATACTAAACATCATATGGTAAGATCATAAAACAACACAATATATCAGAGAGAAAACAGGTGTTAGAGATATCATAAAGGCCATTAGAAAACTTGACTCTTAAATTCATAAACTGCTTGAAACCTCTTGTAATTGACAGTGGAACTCTTCAATGAATATCATAAAAAAATAGTGGAATTGAATTAAAAAAATAGAGAAAATTCACCAAATAGTCAAAGGGAGATAATTTCAATCATAACTTATTTCTCTTGAAATTGAGATTCTGTTTTATTTGAATGCATTTAAGAGTTAAATGGCAATGGGCCAGCCATGAAAATTCAGAAATTCAGTTAGAAAGAAAGCCTGGAGGGTACAGCAGCTGAAATGTTGTGATAAAAACAACAAAGATGAGGAAACTGGTCAAGAGGAATCATTGTGTAAAAAATTATCTTTTAAAAGATTTTATTTAATTTTTAATTAATAATTTTTTGTTGTTGTTATTTTCTCTCTTTGCAGAATGTCATATAGAAACGGACTGGAAGGTCGGACCTCCACAATATTTCATGAACATTGGCGTTTTTTCTATACCAGGCCGATGTAGTTTTGCTCCTCAGGGACTTAGTAAGTATTCTCATCTGGCTGATGGGATTATGTATCTATCGTTGGTCCACAACACTGAAAGATCAGAATTTCTTCGGTTCCTCAGGAGACATACTTCTTCAAAAGATCAGGTACGTATCAAAGATTCACTGTTTTAATGTACTGTGAAGTGTTTCCCTATTGCACCCCTCCCCTAATGTTCTTTCTTCTAATGTCCTTCCTTCTTCTAATGTGCACACCTCTTCCAAAATCCTTTCCTACCCTGATGGCCACACCTCTCCCCTAAATCCTTTCTTCTCATAATGTCTCTAATGTTTACAGTCTATTCCTCCCCTATATTCCATTCCTCCTCTAATATTCACACCTCTCCCCTAAATCCTTCCCTTCCCCTAAATCATTTCCACCAAGTCTATTCCTTTAATCCTTTCCTCCCCTAATGTCCTTCCTTCCATCCTCTAATGTCCACACCTCTCCCTAAATTCTTTCCTACCCCTGTGTTCACACCTCTCCCCTAAATCCTTTCTTCTCCTAATGTCACTCCCTCTTCTAATTTCAACAACCCTCCCCTAAGTCTATTCCTCCCCTAAAGTCCATTCCTACTCTAATGTTCACATCACTCCCTTAAATCTTTCCATCTCCCTAAATTCTTTCCTACCCTAAAGTCCTTTCCTCTCCTGATGTCAACACCTCTCCCCATAATTTCTAAATAGTTCCTGACGTTTTTTATCTACACTGAATCAGAATTGATAGCTTGCTAGCATTTAGTGCGGGGACCCTGAAATTGCGTGGCCCATACTATATGCTATTTATATTACATAGTTAATCTGGCACTGCTCCTATCCTTAAGTCTACCCATAATGGCCTTTTGTCAAACAAAGTCAGGAGTTGACTTTACTTTCCTAACAAGAACAAGAACAACAAGAACAAGAACAAGAACAACAATCCTCACCAAAATTTGTGGTGTAAACCGATATGTAAAGTCCCTGTTCCCCTATCATGATTTAAACTCATCACCTAGTGATTGCTAGGCTGGTGTCTTACTAATCCTCCCTTATATTTGCTAATAATTCATTCATTCATTCTATCATTCATTTATTCAACACTTTCCACCCCTGGATTATCAACTTTGACAAGAGAACTCCAGACAGTCCTGTTTTGGACTTTTCTCATCAACTGCTTCCAGGTCTATCCAAACTTTCTGGTGTTTGTTCCGAGGTCCGGATGCTAGCTGTTTCTATAACCATAGTGTTTCCAGGTTTGTCTTGTGGTGATATTGAAGGGTATGTCCAATGACCTTCAAAAGAAAAACTGTCTCTTCCCAGACTATGTAATTAAAAACATCTTTTCTTAGTTGTATTCTTTTAAAAACACCAGTGGTCCAAGTAACCACTGGTTGTGGTAACTTGGTCTAAGTAACCACTGGTTGTGGTAACTTGAACCACTACAGACATTTCAATGATTTGCCCAAGATTGAACATCTATCAGGTTATAAAAATACATTTTTGAACACATTTTTGAAATATATATACCCTAATGTAAACATATTATCTCTAATGGAACAGCACTTTTTGTGTGCTTGAAGCTCTGAACATTACACATAATATTTATATAACACTAGAAAAATGCAAGAACTGGGTAATCAAATGATTTTATTTAGAAGAGATAAAATGCTGTGGGATGTGATTTGTCAATATTTGACTTATTGACACATACACACACCTTAAGAATTCCAGAATTATGAATTCAATTGTCTCTGAAAAGAACAAAATGCTACACTGCATAAATCAATAAGAAGTTAATAAACTATTCAAAAACATCTGCACCTCTGCGAGTCATAGTTGGGTTTGACAAAAGTTGCACAATATCTACAAAGTCACAGTTGTCTATGACTTCCTTTGTGGGCCATTTATATTTGATTACAATCTCGTGAATACTCAGGTTGCATGAAAGAAATTTCTAAAACTACATTCAAAATTACTTTAGTTATTTGGCCAACAAAATAGTGATCAACATATTTTTTTATCTTTTGAAGAGGTAGCAACGTTATATACCGCCACCCAGTGAGTTTGTTTGTGGTGTTTTTTTTATACTAGTAAGAAAAGAGTTCTGGTCCAAGTAACATGGCGGTCCAAGT
>VCCN01002370.1:251550-263430 GCA_006491835.1 Architeuthis dux
TCTGCGCCTGCCTGATTCCAATTGATTCATTAATTGCGATGAATTTTTTTCTTTCTCTTCCAGTTTGACCTTTCTTTTGTGGCCAGTCATCAAGTGAGTCGTGTAAGGATCACACCTTACCCCCTCATAAGCGAAAAAGAGCCAATGTCTCCCAGCTTTACAATACCCTCAGATGATGTACTGCCACCAGATTTGATGGATGATGATTCTATAAAGGTAAGTATTCTTAGATACCCTTGCACAGAAGGCATGGGCAACCTTTTTGATCTAGCGGACTACATAAGACATTTTTCATCTTTATTTCAACCACACATTCACTTAAAAAAATATCAATCATATTACTGAAAGCGTAGTTAATTTCTATTTTAGACCAACATATGAATTACAATTGTTAAGTAAGTATTTTGAATTATTCCCTTTAAGCAAGAGAGTTCTTATCAACTTCCAGTAGGGGGCGCTGTTTTATGTTCTGGTGAACAAGCTGCCATTTTATTATTGTGAGGAGTAGATCAGAGAGATCGAGAACACACATGTGTGTGTCGTGACCGCGGTCATTATTTAATTAAGGACCTGTAACAATTCTTATACTACTGATTTGTGAAGCAAAAAACAATAGTAATTTTACAACATAAATTTTAAAAATGACTTTCTGAGAAAAATTATATAAGATTCTAAATAAATGCCTAGATTGGCTACAGAAAACAAAAATGTTGCCACGGGCCTATGGTTGCCCATATGTGCCCTAACGTCTGTAGCAGCCATCGTCATCACTGACTGAAATATGAGTTATGTCCCTTGCTCAGTTTTGCCAATTTAGATGTTTTTTTTATCTAAATCTAGATGTTTTTGGTTGCATCTAGATGACAGAAATTGCTATTTAGATGATTTTTAATAAAATAATTCATATTTTCAATAGATCAAGTAATATTTTAATAAAATAAATGTTGAAGATTAAAGTCACATTTCATTTATTTATAATATGTAATATATTTCCTAGATTTTAGATATATATGTCTGGAGAATCTAGATGTTTCATTTTAAGATGTTTTTTGACTCAATTTTATATGTAAACTTGCCCTTGCAAGATCTTCACACAAGAAATGAACTAGCACATATATGGTCTGACTTTCAGGCTTGTCTCTCTCTCTCTCTCTCTCTCTCTTCTCTTTCTCTCTCTCAGGCAGGTTTGGGTCATAATCCTGAAAGACAAAATCCTGAATACCATAATCCTGTATACTGAAATCCTGAAAGATCTTTCAACACTTGATTATGCCGTTCGGAATTGTGTTTTTGGGGAATTTTGTTTAGCACCGCTCTCAGGCTACCCACTGCAGACATCCATGAAAGACAACTCCTGAGGTGTGGGATGCAAGTTCGTCTCATCAGAAGCTACTTAAAGCTAAATATTTAGTTGGTTACAGCAGAAAATGACTAAGGCTTTGTGGTGGGGTATGATAGAGTAATCGTAAAGTCAGTGGGTAGCAATAAGAAAAGCTAAAACCATGTCTACGTATACCATAATTATTGTTTCATAAACCCCATCCCCACAAGAATTTAATGTTTTACTTTATTTGTAATCATTAGAGTGACTAATTAGGCCAAATCGTGTTGGATACACTGTGGGAATACCAGGTGCCGTAATGAGCTGGGGAGTATTGAACATTTCTTTCCTTTGGAAGCCTTCAGCATGGTCAAGAAGTGATAAGTGGAACTTGGACACAACACTTCCTTCGTACTAAGTGCCCAGGCATAGCAGCTAAAAAGCTGTCATCCATGGTCAACTTTGGTTGACTGGAGCCTCAGAGAGTGACTGAAAGTTTTATGTATTTGTTTAATAAATCCTACCAATGATAATTGCCAATGCATTAAAAATAATTCAAATAAATTTGCAATTTTTTTTTTATAGTAAAATCATTTGCAATGCATTTCTATGTATGCTTTTTGTATTTGCTGGGTCACTATATATGTAATCATCATCTTTTAGCTACAATGCACTGTTTCAGTCACTTAGAGGTCACAAACAGAATCAGACTTTTAGTATTATATAGAATGATATTTTTGTTTTAGACATGTATATAGGTATGTTTATAATGGGGGTGATCAGTTAAAAAGTTGGGCTGTGATCACTAAAAAATGTCTGAATTTTCAAAAAACAAGCGGGCACAAACTAGTGACCAATTTATCATAAGCTTTCATTGAAAATTGAAGCCCCCACTAAAACCCTATTTTGGAGGGGAATTTTCAAAAAACAAAATAAAGCATTTTCCCTACTCATTGAGGGGAGTGTGTGTACAAAATTTCAAGTTTCTACAATAAATGGTTAGGGTTGGGCGAAGTCCAGATGGATAAATAGATAAAATTGAACCCCATTCTAAAAACCTATTTAGGGGGTGAATTTTCAAAAAACAAAAATAACAAAAATCCCTACTCATTGAGGGGAGTGTCTGTGAAGAATTTTTAGTTTCTACTAGGATGGTTAGATATATATATATACATATAAATGTCAGAACACATGAATAACCTAAACCCAACAACAGTGTTCAAACCGGTCTGTTGGGGGTAGAGGTGATTAAAACAAGCCATCATGTCAGGTAGAAAGTGCTGACAAGCAGGGAATTCTATCCTCTCTCCAATCTTCTTCCAGGCTTTAAATGTCAATGGAGGCAAGCCACCATTCACTTCTGCTTGGATTAATTAGAAACCGTCAACCAAAACTGTCAACATAGATTTCTTCAGTTTTTAAGTGATTCTCCCTCTGGCTATGTATGTATGTATGTATGTATGTATGTGTCATGTGTACAGGCCCCACCAATGGAGTTAGAAAGCTTTTACTCCTTATTATATGTATAAGTAACATTTTTTCAAACTTTTTAGTGATCACTGCCCAACAAAAGGTGAGAAGTAACTTGTTGATTGATCACCCCTTTTTCCAATTTTTTAATTGATCACCCCAACACGGCATGCAGCAAAAAGACATTGGTCGCGTGACAGTTTCTATTGAGTCACTAACCAGACTTTTCCAAATTGGAAAAAGGGGTGGTCAATGAATAAGTTACTTCTCTTGCCTTTTATTGAATCACTAAAAAGTCTGAATTTTCAAAGAATAAGCGTGAATGCTGTTGGACACAACTAAGGGACCAATTTAGCATAACATTACATTGTAAATTAACCCCCTCCCAAAAGAAAACTTATTTTGGGTGATCTTTCAAAAAAAAAAAAATGTTTTTTCTAGACATAATAATGAGTAAATGATAAAATGTTCAGCAATCCATTGGTGTGGCATGTACACATGACACATACATAGCCAGCCAGGTAGAATCACTTAAAAACTGAGGAAACCTATGTTGACAGTGTTGGTTGACGGTTTCTAATAAGCCTCCAGTGAGTTATTGTTGTATTGTTTATTGTTTTGTTGTCTTGTTTATTTTGTTGTTTTTATCCTGGTTTATATTTCATTTTTTTTCTCTAAAATAAGCAATGCGAAACATTTTTATTTATATTTTCTGAATATTGTTATTATTGTTAATTTGTATAAAGGTCTGAAGTTCTAAGATAAAGCATTTTCATTATTTAACAAACACGCTTTAAAGCCACCATCAGTGGCCTTTAAGCTGTGATGAATTTATGATGTTAAGTCACTTCCTATTTATAGAATTTATGATGTTAAGTCACTTCCTATTTATAGAATTTATATTATGATTATTTGCTTATTCCTCTTATTTTCTTATAAAGAACTATAATTATCATTTAATAGACCTAGAGTTATCTCCCTTAGAGAGACATTTCCTTTGTGACTTTATACTTGATTAAGTATAAATTGACAAAAGAAATGTCTCGGAAAATGATGGCCCAATTGACTGGAAATTGCTTTGTTTCAAGTTAGAGCATTTTATGTAACAAAAATACAGAAATCAGATCATTATATTTTAGATTATTCAGACAAGTATCCTCATCTTTGTTGTTTCACTGCATTTAGAACAGTGAACTCTCCAGCCTTCCTGGTATTATCTGCAGTTTTGAGAAGAAATTTTGTCATTATTAAAAATAAAATGACGGATATTTTCTTTGGGAGACCAAAGGAGATATTGTCTGAAAAGTTGGGATAAAAACAACAAAGATGAGTTTTGAATGATTTGTGGAATACTCAAAATGCTTTTTGTCTTTTGATAATCTTGAAAATGACGCTACCTTTATTCATCCTTAGTTTTCAGATTCTGGAGACAGCAGTTCTACTGGTGCCAGTAGCAGAAAAGGACCAACAGAACGGAAAAAGAAAAAACCTAAAGTGGATATGAGTTCTTTGTCCGTCTGGAATATTGACAATGAAATCACTCAACCTCTGGAACTGGAATTCAGGTAAATAAGATATCAATTTCTGTCTGGATTTCTCAGAATGAACCATTTTCAACCAAAATGGAAATACAGACATACCTTGATTAGTGTAGTTAATTTGTTCCAAAATGTTCTGTACTGGTCAAAACTGCACTGTTCAAGGTCTTATTATAATTTAATGTGTTTGTTTTTTCAGCTTATACTTAGTTACATTAATTTGTACAGCAATACCTTAACCATACTACATCAAAACCTGCACTAATCAAAACCGCACTATTCAAGGTATTGCCAAAACTGTAACACACAATATATGTAATTTTTGTACAATTCATATTTACATTTATTGTACAGGTCAAGGCTTCAATTATCATCCATTCATCCATAATACAAGTTCATTGAATGTAGTCTGATATTTCAATACATTTGTTTGTTTGTGTATCTTATATATTGGCAATATAGTATTTTCTTTTAATACCAGATGCCTTTTCTGATGACTATACTTCAATGTTTGGGAACCAATTTTAAATCTTTTTACTACATAGTACTACTCAGTGTTGCTAAATTTAGCACGTTTCTTGTTTTGGCATTGCAAAAAGGGCTAAATTAGCACATTTTCACCTAAAACATTTTGGCCGTTTTTGGCCATTTTCTGGCTATCTTTTACCAGTGTTGCCAACTCATTTTTAGTATATTTTTGGTGGTTTTTTGCCATTTTCGGAAATTTAAAAAAAGTTAGCACTTCTTTAGCACTTTTTTAGCACTTTTTTACCGCTTTTTTAGTGCTTTTTTTGCAGTCAAACTAGTGCAAAAATATTTTTTGAGTTGGCAACACTGGTACTACTATCTCCATTTTTGATAGTGTGTTAGAATCATTTTACTTTTTACTGGTATCATATAATGGTAGATATTCATAAAAGCAGCATTTATTTTTCAGTCACCAGTCCATTCCTCTTGACCATATGTAAGAATGGTTTGGGAATTATGCCATGGAACATATATTGTTATAATCTGATATCATTTTGAACAGTAATTATTTAAAGACTAGCATAGTACCCGTCAAAAATGATGGGATAATTTACGTATGGATCAACATTTCTGCCTATAATCAGAATATCTGTGCCCTCTGCATAGGATCAAAGCGTTACTCCCCGGCCCTCAAAGTATAGTATGAGTGTGCACTATGCCAGATCAAAGTGTCACATCCCGGCACTTCTGCCTAGGATCAGAGTGCTCATTGAAAAGTGTTTCACACACATGTAGTTTAATCAACCTGCATGAACTTATAGGATAGACCTTTTTTAAAAAAACTTTTTAGATCATTTTATCACATATTTATTTGAAGATAGGATAAGACCTTTTGTAAACAAGCCTGACTGTTGCAGGGTCAAACTCTAGGCATAAAAAACACACTTCATTTCATTTCAGCTATCCACTCTTATTTCTAGTCTGACTGAAGATGATTACTGCTACTTTTATATTGTATATATAATAAATAAATCTGTAGGTATATAAGACTTGTGAGTTTAGCTCAGTTGGTAAGAGAGCCGATAATAAATATGTTTGAGAGATAACATGCTTTTCTCAATCTTTCTTTTCCACACTGTCTAATCACATCTACCATAACAAATTTTTAGAACATTGCATCACACATATTTAAAGGAAATAAGCTTATAGGATTGACTATTTTTGTAAAAAGGCTTTTAGAACATTTCATCACATATTTAAAAGAATGAGCTTATAGGATTGATCAGAGGCATAGCCAGGTTCTAATGTTAGGGGGAGCAAGCAAAAAAAGGCATCTAGACATGTACCAAATAATTTTAGGTTAATTCTACATTTTTATGTTGTATTTAAAATCAAAACGCAATTATAAAGGAAGTATATAATTATTATCTTAATTTAAAATCAAAGCACAATAAAAAAAAAAATGAGATTGGACTTTGATCACATAAGAGTGACTGTTGAAAAGACACCACTCCTCAAAAATGAGCTCAGGGGTTGGGGGCATCCACTCCCCTCTAGCTATGACACTGAGATAGACTTTGTTTGTAAACAATTTTTTATCACACTTATTTAGAGAGTATTTATTTAGTAAAACTGGATGAGCTAATGAGATAGACATTTAAAATAATCTTTAGAACATTCCATCACATATTTATTGCAAGTCTAGGATAAAACCTCTTCAGCACAAAACCCCTTATTAAAAATAATATACAGAATTTTTAAACCATAATTTTTCTTCTTCTTATTATTTGAACTTTATGAACAATTCTCTGAGATATAAAATATTACATTCATTATATAATAAAGACTGTTTGTTATATGGATGTAAGGGAATCCGACAGAAAAGGTAGATGTGATTAGACAATGTGGAAAAGAAAGATTGAGAAAAGCGTGTTACGTCTCAAATATATTTATTATCATGAAGATAAAAAAATTTGAACACTGCAAAAAAGTGTGACTATCTACGCCGGATATAGGAATTAAATGAAGGGTGTTTTTTATGCCTAGGTGACCTAGGCATAAAAAACACACTTCATTTCATTTCAGCTATCCAGCATGGATAGTAGCACTTTTTTGCAATGTTCAAATTTCTTCTGATGAAGTCACTTACAGCGATAAAATGCATAAAAGTTTATCTTCATGATAATAAATATGTTTGAGATGTAACACGCTTTTCTCAATCTTTCTTTTCCACATTGTCTAATCACATCTACCATAATAAAGACTATAATAAGGAAGGCATTATAAGTATTGTACTGCAGCATACATTAACACTTGCATTATAGATTTATAGTTCACTGTTTTACAGAACAAAATTATTTGCACAATCATAAAATTGAGCATAATAAAAGATATAGATATATCTTTGACACAATATTGAAAATCTTATTAACTATTATGGAAAAAATTATTATTCAGAGGATAAAAATCCTGATTATCACATTTGTTTTCTGACTTTACAAAAATCATTGTGGTGGTATAAAAAACCTTAAACCAAAACTGTCACCAAAACTGTCAACATAGGTTTCTTCAGTTTTTAAGCTGGTCTGTCTGGGCACACTGGAGATAGAGAGCTGAAAATTCAAACATTTACTCCTTAATATGTCTAGAAAAAATTATTTGTTTTGTTTTTTGAAGATTCCCCGCCCCCCAATAGGGTTTTAGTTGTGAGTCCAATTTATAATATGAGTTCATGCTAAATTGGTCTTTTAGTTTGTATCCAGCATGCTAGTTTTTTTGTTGAAAACTTGGACTTTTTTAGTGATCACTGCCCAACAAAAGGCAGAAAAAGTAACTTATTCATTGATCACTCATTTTTCCAATTTTTTAATTGATCACCCCCAAAACGACATGCTGCCAAAAGACATTGGGCATATGACGGTTTCTATTGAATCAGACATTTTATTCTTTAATTTTTGGATGCTTCAACAAAAAAGAAAAGAAAAAATGATGAGCTTTAAAAATGTGCAGTTAGAATATGAGGCCAGGTAAACACTTCCTAAAGAATAATAAGGAAGGTAACAAAATTTAACACTGTCATCAATTAAATTTTTTTCATATTTTAATTTATTCAAATTTTATGCAAAGTAGGATAAACTATCCTACTTTGCACTTAACTGAGGGGGTTTTGTCCTAGAGGGTTTTGTCCTACTTTGCACTTTAACTGAGGGGATTTTGTCCTAGAGGGTTTTGTCCTACTTTGAACTTTAACTGGGGGGGTTTTGTCTTAGGGGGTTTTGTCTGGACTCCATTTATTTCAAGATTAGGATCCCAGTATCTCACACCACACTGAATCTTTTATTAATAAGAAATATAGTATTTGAAGTATTAAACTTTGGTAGTAGAACTCAATGAAGTAAAAATGCTTTCTCTCTGCTTTAACACTTTATAGGGCTTCCCTAAAAATATTTTAGATATCAAAACAACCTTTTTGTATGTTAAACTAGACCTAATTACAAGATATTTTCAGTTGCAAGTTTTCTGAAATCTTTTGGTTATGGGGGCAAAACCCCCTCTGATGAAGTCACTTGCATAAAATATATGGTGCCTCACCCAAAAAGTGACCAAAAATGGAAAATATTTAAAAAATTAAAAATTAAAGTAGAAGTTAAATAAAACATAGAATTAAAGAATAACATTCAATATAATGAATAGATACAAAAAATTGATATTGACAAAAAGAATAACACCTCCAGGTTGGTTTTAAAATGTTATTGTGCGGACCAAAAACAGGCTAATTTAATGGAGTGTGGTATGCCTAAAAAACAGTTTCTGTCTTTGTTCAAGCACAAGTGTACTTTGCAAAGCTTGCAGACCACATTGGTGCGGATTATGTTGTCTTTGTGGCTACAATATTTGCATGTGGCTGACAGGTCCTCGGGTGATCATATATAGTCACTTGTCCCATGAAGGGTTAACTTACAATTTAATACCAGAAACTTATTGAGAGACCAGGAACTTATTGGAGACCAGGAACTTATTGAGAGACCAGGAACTTATTGAGAGACCAGGAACTTATTGAGAGACCAGGAACTTATTTTGGTGCTACCATAGCGTCTACCAGGCTATTTACACTATAGTGTTGGGTTTACCCGGACATTTACACTGCAGGATGATAAAAAAAAATTTTTTAATGTATATGTGTGCAGATTTACATTAAATAAAATTCTGTATTTTTACCTTCCAGATTTCTTACGATTCATTAGATTTCTTAATTCTATCTAAATTAAATAAAACTTAGTGTAATTACTCAAAAATTATGTTTATCAGGTTTTCAGTTATATTTACCTAAAACAGAAAATTATCCGCTTACCTGAGAGTTTTATTAATATTCAAAAGAATGTTTCGCCTTAGTTAAATAAAATGAACTTTATGTATTTACCTTTGATTTTCATTAATAAAATTCAAGCGAAACACGTAAAGTTTTATTTAATGCAAATAAAACTAAAAATGTAATTATGGAATGATTTTTAAAAATGTAAATTCAACTGAAAAAGTCGATTAAATATCAAGAAAAATCGGAAGCAATAACGTAATGTTTTATTGAATAAAAATAACTAAAATCTATCAAATATTTTATTAATCTAAAGTAATTACAACATTTGTAATATTAATATTAATTTACTGAATAGAACTAAAAAGTCGAATGAATATTAATAAAGATCGAAGATAAGTTAATATAAATAGAATCAAAATTTTCATTGAATATTAATAAAGCTTGAAGATAACTTATGGTTCATTTATTGTATTTGTGACTAAAATGGTTAAGAAGCATAGAAGGTAAATGTTTTATTTAATATAAATAGAATAAAAAAGTCCATTAAATATTAATAAAGCTCAAAGGTAGGTACATAGATTTTAATGCTTAGTTGGAATATACAAGTCATATGTCCCTTACTAGTTGTCTACACTTAGTAATGTGGTTAGTCGGAGTCTTGGTAGACCGCGCTTCAATGTACTGTAGACTACTGCGGCAGAACGATGGCTATAGTGGCACCGATATAAATTTGAGTGTTTTTCAATAAAAAAAGTCCATTAACAAAGCTCGAAGGTTGGTACATAGATTTTAATACCTAGTTGGAATATACAGGTCATGTGTCCCTTGGTAGTTATCTACACTTAGTAATCAGTTCAGTGAGGTCAGGCGGAGTCTTGGTAGACCGCGCATTACTGTACTGTAGATTACAGATACTGCGGTAGATTGCATGCTATAGTAGCACCCTTATTTTATTCTAAGACCAGGAACTTATTTTAATCATTCTGTTTAAATTTCACATTATTCTTAGTTTTTCGGAGCTTACAGAAATGGTCATCGGTTGACTTTTAAATTCTTAAAGAAGCCTTGGTAATCATAAATGAATAGTAATACCAAATATTTAATCAACAAATATCAAACTTTTCTAGTATTTTACTAATACTTTCCTAGTATTATCAAATACTTAAATAACCAAAGGAAGAGTTATTTCTTTTTATTTTGAAATAGTTTCTATATTGTTAATGTGTGATAACAAGTGTCATTAACCCAGCCCTGCAGTCAGAATCACAAATTCCTCTGCCCTCCAGGAATAAAGATCTTGTATGAATAAAGTTCAACTGACTAACTGAGGAAAAGCAACAATTTTCAAATTCCTTTGAGGTCATACAAGAAAACACTGTACCTTAAAGTCAAGTTCCTCACTGATATTAGTGTGTGTGTGTGTGTGGGGGGGGGGGGTTCATATGGGTAGTGGTGAGGATCAGTTAGAGGGAATTCCTTGGCAATCCTCTATCTAACCATGGTTAACATACCAGTCCAATGGTTCTTAACCTTTTTACCACCATGCCCGACCTCGCCTCTACACCCCACCTCACATCTTCAACCAAATGATTATTTTGAAATGAGTAATACAAATAGATATATGTAAAAAAAGAATTTTGATATATAATGTTCATCATGTATTTATGCAAACATTTGTTAAGAGAATTACAAAAATAATTAGAGAAATTCGCACTTTTTCCTGTGAGCTAATACTCCCTCTTGAAATTACTCATGCCCCCTCTCTGGTTAAGAATCACAGTACCAGGCCTGACAAATCAATGATCTTCATGTTTTTCGGGCTTGGAATTCCAAATCGGCATAAAATCGGTGTTCTCACGTCGTCTTGTAACAGATTTGTTATGAATAAATTAAATTACAATCCTAAGCTTGTTCAAATTCTGTTCTCTCTCTCACTTTTGCGATAAATGCGATAAATCTTGTAGTGTTTTTTAGGTGACAGAGGAATTTAAATTCCATCTTAGTAGATTGTTATGATAACTCCCTTTCATTTCACTATTAGAAACTGTCAACCAGAACTGTCACCAAAACTGTCAACATAGGTTTCTTCAGTTTTCAAGTTGGTCTGGCTGGCTGCCTGGCTATATATGTATATATGTATCACGGGTACAGGCAGCACCAATGGAGCTAAAGGGCTGAAAATTTCAACATTTACTCCTTATTATGTCTAGAAAAAACGCCCAAATAGGTTTTTAGTGGGGCGTTCAATTTGCAATGAAAATTTATACTAAATTGATCTCATAGTTTGATTTTTGAAAATTCAGACTTTTTTACTGATCCCTGCCCAACAAAAGGCGAGAGAAGTAACTTATTCATTGATCATCTCTTTTTCCAACTTTTTTAATTGATCACCCCAGCATGGTATGCTGTCAAAAGACATTGGTCACGTGATGGTTTCTTTGAGTGACTAACCAGACTTCTATTTATCAGCATTCAAATTTTCCATGTTTATTTTCAATGGATATCACATGTTGATTAGCAGAGAGAGCTAAAGAGAAAGGGTGTAGTGTAGTACCAGTCAAAAATGATGGGATTATTTACGTTTGGATCGGCACTTCTACCAAGATCAGAGTATCTGTGTGCTCTGCCTAGGACCAAAGTGTCACTCTCTCTGGCACTTCAGCCTAGAATCGGAGTGTAGTATCTGTGCGCTCATTGTGTTACACACAAAAAATATATACATATTTAAATGGATACATGTTGCGTTTTATATATGTAGATATATATAT
>VCCN01002370.1:441128-452130 GCA_006491835.1 Architeuthis dux
TAGTATTTTCTTTCATCTTAAATGTTTTAGTTGCTTTTTATCAGTTTTTATCGTCACTCTACGCCAGTCCGCACAGATCGGAAATAAAGAATAAGCTCGGGACGTGACTCGAAATCACGCCCTTTTTACCTTGGGAAGCTGCCTATGTACGTCACTGATCTAACTGAGGGCCAGCAGAAGATCAAATCTAACCCTTCAATTCACTCTTCATCCTTCCCCGTTTGGCGCCATATTTGTTATTGTTCTTACGTACACTAGTTGTAGCAATAGTAATATTATACTGATTTATTTTTTTTATTAGATGAAGCATTGTCAACCATTATACATTTTTGACTGGTATTTTCTTTCATCTTAAATTTGTTTAGTTGTTTACAACTAGTGTACATAAAAAACAATAACAAATGTGTTGTCGAACGGGGAAGTAGAGGACGTTTGTCATGCGTCTGAGACATTCAAAATACAAATGGAAAATGGTAAAATAAATTAATTAAACAGACTAAAAACAGTCAAAATAAGTAAAATTCTTGATGAGAAGTCAGATTTTTTAGGAATGTAGAATAATACCATATTTTAAAAGGCAGCTTGACCGGGGCACCAGTGACCCTCGGGTCGGCACTGGTAAAAGCTATCATGAAAAATGTAGGTTTATATAAAAAAAATGTGTTGCAAATTCTTTGTTGTTTTCCGTTAAAGGTATCAAATCTTGTAGTGCGACCCTCTATAATCCGACTTTTAGTCCGATCAAGAGTCGATCAGTAAGTTTTATTTATATTTGTTTGTGTTTCTATCAAACCATTCTACAGGTACAAGTCCTTCTTTAAATCCTTTAAATCATTTGACCAAAACCTTTTATTCACAATAATCATTTGTTTGCGTTTCTACCAATCCCTTCAACAGGCATACATTCTCTGATCCGACTTTCTCTCTTAATTCTACAAACGTTTTATTCACATTTACTATTTATGTCTCTATCAATGCATTTTACAGCTATAAGTCCTGTTGTCCGACCTTTTTTTTAAATCTGAATAACATCTGATCAAAAGGTTTTATTCACATTTACTATTTATTTGTGTTTCTACCAATCCACAGGTACAAGTTCTGTTATCGGACCTTTTAATCAGACCAAATTAGAATCAAAACGTTTTATTCACGTTTACTATTTGTTTACCTTCCTACCAATCCATATCTAAAAAGATATTTTAGGTGTGTGATATGTGAATCCGATGTATTTTTGTTATTTAGTGCCTAATTTCCCCCTGTGATCTGTGATATCTGATAATCCAGTCAAACTTCTAACCGAACCAGTCTACTAATCAAACCCGGCTCTGCAACCATTGAAGTCGGACTAAACGACTTGTACTTGAACTAATAACTTTATTACAAACGCAAGTTGAATTATGTCCTCGTGAGAAAAGTCAAATGTGTAATTTGTATTATTAGAAACCGTCAACTAAAAATGTCTACATTATTAACGTAGGTTTCTTCAGCTTTTAAGTGATTCTAGCTGACTGGATGGCTATGTATATGTCACGTGTACAGGCATCACAAATGGAGCTAGAGGGCTGAAAATTAAACATTCACTCCTTATTATGTCTAGAAAAAAACGTTTGGTATCTTCCAATATCTGCCTGCCACCAGCATTCGTGATCCTAGGTCTTTGCCTGCGATACCTTATTGTAAAACGTTTCGTATCTTCCAATGTCTCTTCTATCAATAATGCTGGACTGGATATTATTATACATTCAGAGCATTCTTTTATAGCTGGATGGTGATAAGCTATCATGGTTCAGCAGTAACTGCTTGCTTACTACATACATAGGGTTATGGGTTCGAATCCCACCAAACACAGCCTAGTACGGCAAAAGCACAAATCAAGGGATACAGCAAGATAGTGTTATTATCTGCACGAGGACTTGCCAAGAAAACCAGCATTCGAAATCCTAGGCTTTTGCCTGCGCTCGAACACCGATGTAAATCTTCCGCTATTTCCTCTCATTACTTCTTCTTTTCTGTTTTTTTTCCATATTACTTTTCCTCACTCTCTTTCCTTATTTTCTGCTCTTAATCTCTTGCTTTTTCTCTCCACGCCTATTGCAACTTCTTCCTTTCTCTTTTCTCATTCTTAACGTATAAGCCATATACATACAGGTATCCCTCGCTTTACGAAAGTTTACTTTACTTCACTTCGCTTTTACGAATAACCCCAAGCTGCCATAGTTGTGAACTGTGTCTGTGAGCATCTGTGCTTTATCTAGATTTATTTTGTGCATCAGTTAGCAAGATATATCCTAAGGTATCAGAAACTCTTAAGAGAGCTCGTAAAGGTGTCACGCTGAGCGTAAAACTGTCAGACACAGATGAAGGTTATTTCTTTGGTCTGGGAACACTCAAAAAATGTTCCCATATAAAATAATCGTAATTGTTTCTTTATTTTACGCCATTTCGGCTAACAACAGTTTCCTTGGAACGCTCTACTTTCAGATAGCGGAGAAAAATCTATATTTACTAAGCTTAGCATAGTTCGGTACAGGGATCTAATGAGGGCAATGCGGTGTAGGATGATGTTAGGCCAATCTTCCAAATGGGTAGATCCTGCCTGGAAAATCAACATTCGAAATCCCGGATTTTACCTGGCCTCTGACACCGGTGAGAAAATACGGAACTATATCAGACACGAGGCAGGCACTTTTATCATTTTTCTATTTCATATTATGCTTTGCTTAATCCGGCAAATGGGCTGGGGGCAAGGAAGATTGTGCTACGCCAGTCTTTCAGGTGGGGAGGGTCTACCCACCTTGAATATCAGCATTTGAAATCCTGGTTTTTACCTGGACTTGATATTTAAGAAGCCTAGATTACTACGGCATATTGCTACATGAAAGGGATTGGATGTAAGAAGATTGTGTAACGCCAATCTTCCAAGTGGGGAGGATCTGCCTGCCAACAAAGCAGACCATATTACTAGTTTAGTCTAGTAGAGGTCCATATAGGTGGTTATAAAGAATATTGTTTTGCGCCAATCTTCCAAGCGCAGAAGAGCTGACTACCTTGAAAATCAGCATTCAAATTCCTGGCTTATACCTGGGGCCCGAACACTATTTATTAACTTTTCTCGTCCATTATTCCGCCTATTCAGACTCTCTACTGCTAGGAACCATTTACACACTCTCTAAATCCCCTCTCTCACGACTTTCTTATTCTCTCTCTCTTTCTCTCTCTCTCTCTCTCTCTCTCTCTCTCTCTCTCTTGCTATCTCTCTGTCTGTACGTCGTACTCTTTTTCTCTCTCATAGTCATACTTCTTCGTTTCTCTTCCTTCTCTTCCTCTTCTGTAGGCTGGCTATAACATTCCTCTCTGTCTTTATTCCTATCTCTTCTCTCTGTCTCTCTGTCTCTCTCTCACCCTCTCTGTCTCTCTCTGTCTTTCTCTCTCAACTTTCTCACTTCCCTCTCTTAATGCCTCATTCTTTACACCCCTCTGCCCGCATGCTCACTCCTTGTCCACCCACACCCACATACACATAAACACTCGCGGTCCGTTTCCACGGCAACCTAGTGCGTGATGAATGTGCGAGCCGGCTGTTTGGCTCTCTGACGACATTATATCAAGCACTTAATCGTAGACACAGACAAACATCGTTATGAATAAACTGATATAGAACTCAACATTTTAAGCCTGTTATTATAATTTTTACAACACGAGCTTCTTTTTTTCCAGGTAACAATACGTTGTTCTTATATTTTATTGGTATTATGGTTAAAGATTCCTTCATATGCAACTGGTCGCAGAAAAAAATATCTAACGGAGTCGATTACATTCTGTTTGATTTATCTAAAATTAGTAAAATAGGTAACAAAATCCATAATCCTTTTGTTATGTTTGAGCTTTTCTTTAAAACTCTCATGCTATGAAAGTAGATGCCTCAGACTATGTTCAAAACAAAAATAAAAATAAAATTGAAATAGAAACACTGAGAATAAATTATTTTTACGAGATAGAGTTGATTTCTTTCTCGATGTCGTTTGTCTGTGTCTACAAGTAAGCGCTCTATATTAAGTATGGCTACCACCGACCTCATCTTCTGCAACTCTTACTGAGGCTGCGGCGACGAATGCGAACAGACACAACCGAGAACAACCACAAGATGACGACGACGACGACGACGACGACTGTCTATGGCAAAATAAAACGTTCACTCTCTTTTCTTACTGACTACTACTATCATCTTCAACGTCAGTGCAATGAGTTAGTTGCTCATTCGGTACAGACGTCAATTTCTTTTTAGTCTTTTGCTTTTTGAAACCGTAAGATTTAGAGTTCGAGACAAGAACCGCGCCGCGAAACTGTGGGGATACTGGCCGTGTAAAGATATTGTCTCTGTAAATTTGATAAGAGTCATTAACGTTCAAAGTGGTTTTTGGACGATTGAATTCTTTTTGTTATTTATGTTGTTCCCACAACGTTTTGGTCGCTCCATTCTACGATCTTCTTTACTATCCGTATATATAGAAGTAAGAGAAAAAAAAGAAAAGGGGAAAATTCTGTTCTGTTTCTGTTGCTAACGTTTTTACTTGGCACTACCGGAAAAAGAGTCCCTCTATTTACATACGGATAGTACACTTGAAGAAGGCCGTAGGATGGATCTGCCTAAATAAACATAACAAAAAGAATGAGTTCAACTGTACGAAAAACTGTTTGAATGTAGAAAACACACACACACACACACACACACACACACACACACACACACACACACACACACACACACACACATCCTCCCATTTACCTACTTTACTCATAAATACTTGGGCAGAACTGCAACTCATTTGGTAAGGTCGTTAGGGGTCTTGACCTCTGGTTCGAGTTCAGTGGGAATAATTTAGTTGTAATGAGTAAGACCTTTCCCATGAGATATTCATTTCTAATCTAAAATATTATACAATACTTTTCTTTTCCCTGTATACATACGTTACGCTTTCATGGTATCTAATGTCTGATCTTGTAAGTGGCGGACAGGATACTCGAATATTCAAAGCGTTATTTTATATTTAAAGAATTGTAATATATAATATAATTATTCTAGTTCTTTACTTCTGCTCTGCACACGTACTAACTGGGTCTAATCTTTTAAATGGTAAACAAGATACTATAATAATTTTCAGAACATTATTCTATACGTAAATGATGATAATATATACCAGCCTTTCTCAGCCAGGGTTCCGCAGAACCCTGGGGTTCCGTGAGAGGTTGTTAGGAGTTCCGCGTGAAAAAGGCACCTAACTTTAGCCCCATAATTTTGACCAACCGAAAAAGACCACCAAAATGAACAAATATGTAAAAGAAACTATTTTCCTGTACACTGTAAAATACTGTTAATTACTTTTAGATTATAATATTTACATATAAATTTGTGAACATACTGATGTGTCGTTAACAGTTCATATAATATGTTATGCAGTTGTTTTTTTTAGATATGAACATTATTTTAAGGGTTACTCCAGTCTAAAAAAGGTTGAGCAAGGCTAATCTTCTTGTTCCTTACTTCATTCTTTCCTGCATTCATACGTTACGCTTTATCTTCAAATCTTTAATCTTGTGGTAAAACGAATATAGGTACCTCCACACATGTTTAACAACGAGGCGCCATATGTCGATAAAACACCCTAAACCTGTAACATGTTAGATTTATCGTAATAATCTTTGTGTCATTAGTAAGAAAAAAGATTGTAGAAAGTTTTGATATAAGAATTATTTGTGTCCCAATATAAACCCGCAGATATTCCTGTTTGAAAAGTTGTTTACACTGTGCAAAAGGGTGTAACGTAATAATTTGCAATAAAAAAAATCTTTTAGGCGAAAACACACCCAGATTTTGAAATTCTACCAAAAATTAACTAATGAAGTTTAATTCATAAATCAGCCCCCATAAGAGATTAACAACAATAAATAATGATAAAAATAGAACATTTATAACAATATACTGTAATAAAAGTGATTTGACGTATAGAATATTCGTTCTTACTGTAAGTCTTAGCAACCTCAGCATACGATTTTTCCTTTCCTTATTAAGTCGAAAACTTTCATCTTTTCACTTAAAGGAAGCACTTAACACTTGGGCATATCCGAATTGCCACCATCACCACTCCAGTACTTTGAGACTATTATTAAGTAAAACTTATGAATTGTTTATTTCTGGGGTTGACCGCGGGTAACTGAAACCGCTGAAAGCAAAAACGCAGATAAGTGGGGTGGACCACTGTATTTAAATGGTGATAACCCACCAGAGCTATGGGATAAGTATCTTCCTACCACACGCAAAAAGTGTCACGGGTTCGAGCCCCGCCAAACGCAGATTCTATACAATTCAGAATTATAAATAAAACAGAACTTTAGAATAAAGATCTTGCATGATGTTTAGTTTTGTTTTCCAATTAAACAATTGATTTTTTAAAAAGAAATGTTTGTAAAGCCGAATTCAAGTTGAGAATTTGTTGTAGATTAACGTGCGCGTGCGGGACCCCCACACTAAACCGACCTTGCGTCAAATTTGCCCTCGTGGGGAGGCAGATAAACAAATGTACTGCTTAAATAAAGAAGCTAAATATGATGAAATAAAATCCTAGCTTGCCTGCGGAAATATCTCATCCCCTGAATCCAAGAACAGAAAATTTGATTTGCAGTTCAAATTCCTACTTTAGAATGTATCGCTGTGTTTTATTCTGTCCTAGCATAGTAGAGGTAAAAAAAACGATGTGGTTATTTAACGTAAGGATCGGCACTTCTGCCAAGGATCAGAGTATCTGCATAGTGAGTGTAGTATCTGTGTGCTCTGCTTTGGATCAAAGTGTCGCTCCCCATCACATTTGCTTAGGATCAGAGTGTATTATCTGTGCGTTCATTGAAAAATGTCACAGACAAAATATATATATATGGATACACATTGCGTTTTATATAAGTGGATTGCAAAATAAATCTTACTAGAGTCGTTCGCTAACTAGAAATTGAATTACTTTCGGAAAATAAAAAAAAAATTCTTTTTGGTTTATCTTATATACTCTTTCTGCTTTCGTTCTGTAACTTAATTGGTCTCGACCCATTTGTAATTTGCTGCGATCTATGCATCAAAAGAATCCCAAAGTCGTACAAATTGTCGTTAATAATGTCTAAGAGGCTTAACTCCCCGGAGTCGTTCCAGCTTACCACAAATCCTGTAAACAATAATTCTTGGAACAAACTATTTTCCGTCTCCCATTCCCTGTGGAATTAATAAAATCATTATCCCACTACTCAACACGTGTTGGGCAACTCTGAAGATATTAAAACGCATAGAATAAACAGCACATAATCCAGCCATTCGTAGAAAGGAATACTTGAATATTTTGTTACTGTATAAAATTTCTCTCTGTAATCCAACGTTCTTGTGTTATCCATTCTTATCTTCATGAAATAAAATATTCAGAAACTCATGTGTGTACAATTTCTAAAGAGAGACAAAAAATTACTACAATTTATATTCTGTTAATTGCCTATGAATTATAAAACTATGTACAAAATTCCCACACGACCGTTTTTAAAAAAAAATTCACATGAAAGGTTGCATAATGTCATAAAAGCTAGGAAAATATTTTGATGACTGAATAATGATGCTATGAATTTATAGGAACAAAAGTTTTGTCAAAAACGCTGGAAATCCTTGCATCAATCAAAACCATTTGCGATGTATTTCTATAGTAAAAACCGTAACAATCTGTTCTGTTGTAAGATCATCGCAATGAATCCATATAGCCACATAATTTGCAATGAATTTAATCGTGAAATCTTTCTATTGTAAAACCATTACAAACACATTTACATTATACATATAATAGCCATATTGTGTCAGTAACGACTGTGATTTTGGACGTATTAAAATCATTAGCAATGCATTTACGTTATACATATGATAGCCTTTTTTGTCAGTAACGACTGTGATTTTGGACGTATTAAAATCATTAGCAATGCATTTACATTATACATATGATAGCCTTTTTTGTCAGTTACGACTGCCTTAATACCTGATCACTGACAATCTCTTTCTTTCTGATTTGTAAAGTACAACTTACAAGTTCTGTGGTTAATCCATGCCATCTGAAATATTCTGAATTGTTTATATTTTGAGAGGCTATAATTGCTATCAGGCGGTGTCGGGCGATAATTACGAGCACCCACAATAAAATAACAATAACTCTGGCATATTCCTTTCGGCCACGGTGGCAGGAGAGAATGCATTAGAGAACAACACAACATGGTGGCTCTTTCGATATTTACTAAGCTGAAATTAATACGGCACAGGCCTCATTTACTAAGCATAGCTCAGTCTGGCACAATACCACTGCACTTAGTGGGGATCCAATTCACAACACTGACGAATATGTCCGTGTGACGAGATCGTTGCTCAAGATATGAGTGGTTAAGCATAGCTTAGTCTTCCAAAGAAAACACTACCCTAATTATATTGTACTCCTCGTTTTCGATTCAGAGCATATTTTTACATTTTATCTTGAAGTTTCGAATAAAATTTCAACGAGAACTCATCTTCCTAGGACTGTAAATATTTTTAGTGTTCAAATGATATTTTATAGACATTTCATAAAATTGAATTGATTGACTTGTAAAACATTTCCACAATATTTTCCTACAAAATACCCTTTTCATAAATAAATTCATTTATAAATGAATAAGTACCGAAAGTTTTATTGAAATTTGATAATTGGTTTATTTTTGGTAATTTTTTAAAGTCTTGATGCAGGTCGCTTTGTTGTCAGAAGAGCGTACACACGCTTCGGAAGTGGCTATTTTAAGGTCTCTCGTTTTTGTATCTGGCCTATAAGACGACCTCTGGATTTGTGTGGTGTTTTTTGGATGATTCAAGTGTCGTCTTATCCGCCGAAATATATGTTATACATTCAAATATTTATTACAGAAGAAAAAAACAAAGAACTTTGAACAACAGTCGATTAGCTGTATTTATTTTCTCATTCAATAAAAACAATTTCTTTGAATTAGTAAGGTAAATGACGAGTCGATCCGACAAAAAATGTCTCAGCCTAATTTTTCCAAGATTATTTCGCACTCAACGTTTCTTAAAATAGGTATGCGTTTCAGCTCGTTTGCTTAAAAACAACCTTCATTAGAAACTGTATAACATCTTTCTGGTTATATGAAGTTTCATCCGAATACACCAAGGACCACACGTTTTTTGGAAACAAATTGAGAATAGCTCGTTTTATATCTGGAATATTAAATATATACAGGTATACCTTGATTAGTGCGGTTAATTTGTTCCAGAATTGTCCGTACTGTTCAAAATCATACTGTTCAAGGTCTTATTATAATTTAATGTGTGTTTATTTTCAGCTTATACATTGTTACATTAATTTGTGCAGCAATCCCTTAACCGTACTACATCAAAACCTGCACTAATCAAAACCGCACTAATCATGTATTCCTATATATCTTTTTTTTAAATCATGAGGTCACAAGTGACCATTAATTTTAAATAGGTATACTTTTTAAATTTCAATCTTAATGTGTTTCTCCGTGTACTTGAAATGTGACCAACAACTGGAGTTAAAGCGAAAGTTTCACGGGTATCCCCCCTACTTTTCGAAAGTTCATTTGCGCCACTTTTTCACTTTTATGAAAAATGGCGAAAAGCGAAAATAACGTTCACCGTTTATCTCGCAGTGAGCTGTTATAGAGGCTCTCTTACACCCAGTCTCCTGTATCACCCACCACGCTAACCTCCGACGACTCAGCATAACGTACGCCTCCACTTTACGCCATTTTGGCTTACGAACAGTTTTTTTGTAGGAACGCTCTACTTTCGGATAGCGGGGAAACCTGACAACAGAGAGAAAAACAATAATTTAACATCTGAACATTCGAAGTATTTGTTGAGAATATCCATCGGAATCAGCAGTCAGATCTTAATGATCAATACGGCATTTTCCGGGGTCGAGGACGCTCCGGCCCCAAGGACGCACCCCAATGTTGACCTGCCAAATTTTGAAAAAAAAAATAGATATATACACAAACATAAAATTAGGGTCTCAGTGCTTTCACCTACCTTACAAATATGTTTTGTGGGTGGCTTAGCCACGTGTCAACGTTTTACTTCTGTTGTCACTTAATACTGTTCCCTTAGAGTCGTTTGAGGAGAGTGAGAACACCAATAATATTGATATATAACATCTAAATTACTACTAGTCCGTTGGCTCACCTACCGTAGTTACCGATACGGGAATTAATTTTTGTGATTTCGTATATTTTTAAAATTATTTATGATACTTTTGTTCATTTTATATTTTATACTAAGTATAATTTTTACACTTCATTTAGAGGTCATATACAGGCGTTCAGATTACTGTCTAGCATAGACTACCTTCCTCTGGGGTTAGGATAGGCCGATGGAAAAAGTAACCCTCGGCTTGTAGAACGCAGAGTAAATTTTCGCCGGGAAATACAGTAATACGGGAGTATCACAGTAATACGGGAGTATCACAGAATAAAAGTACAAATATTCATGGAATAGAAAGAGAAGAGAAAATGTTATAGCGTATATATGTAGGTATTTACTAAGTTTATTCTGGAGCAGAACTGCACGGGCAATAAGAAGGTTATGTTACACCATTGTGTTAAATGAGGGAGGGCTTTACTGCCTTGAAAATCAGCATTCGAAAAACTGCCTTTTACGGGGGCTCGAACACAGACCAGCGGTGCTGGTAGGAAACCTGTATCTTTGTATATATCCACAGTGGAGG
Source organism: Architeuthis dux (assembly GCA_006491835.1). Classification (NCBI taxonomy): domain Eukaryota; kingdom Metazoa; phylum Mollusca; class Cephalopoda; order Oegopsida; family Architeuthidae; genus Architeuthis; species Architeuthis dux. Next base: position 451,931 of record VCCN01002370.1, read on the forward strand.
CAAAAGGTTTTCGAACCAAAATCAACAAGAAAAATAGCTACAGTACTAGATACGGAATGATTTCAATGAATTTGCAATGTACAGTATTTTGCCTTAATTTTAATAAATATTCCAGTTTATTGTTTTAATCATTCTGTTTATACAGTAATTTTAGGTAGAATTCGAAATCTTTTCCCGTCACTATATATAAACTATAAACT
>VCCN01002370.1:507586-519023 GCA_006491835.1 Architeuthis dux
AGATCGTCAGAAAATAACAAAGATGGCGACAATAGCCCGATTAATAAATGGAACAATGGGAACCTTTCATACCAAAACCCCAGAAAACCACGGAATAACAAACACGAAGAAAAATAGCCCGAATATTGTATGGAATAATGATAAGACTTCGTCCTTTGTTTCTTTGCTCTGGACCATACCAACTATGACCACTGGATTCCAGTTCATCTCCATGACATGACTGAACTGCCAACAAGACACGCAGATGTTGCCAGAGAATTTAATTCAGAAGACCAGCACAGCATGGTCACCTCCACATACACATTCGCACTGTTGACACTGATGTCGTTGTCTTGGCTGTGTATGCCATAAGGCATCTACCAGCTGGATGTGAACTGTGGCTAGCATTCGGAACTGGCAAGGGCATTCGCTGCCTGGCAGTCCACCAAATAGCCAGGACCGGGTTATACTATAAGGCTTAAGCCTAGGGGCCCGTAGCTAACAGGGGCCCGGACAAATTCTGGGATATTCATATTTTTCTTAATTTTATTTTTGACAGGACCATTGCCGGATTAGCCTATACGCAAACTACGCTACGGTGTAGGATCCAATATAAGTAGCAATTTAGAAATGTATCACTACTACTACAGGGATAATGAATTAAACAATAAAAGAATAAGAACATTCCCTGATGTGAAGTCTGAGCGCTCACTATAATTGTTAAAATATTGTTAATAATATCTTAAAACTTAAAATGTCCTAACAAATAACTCTGGAAATGGAATGAATATATTACACATTAGCACATAACAATCCACTTTATTCACACGATTGACAGATCGCATTACTTAAAATTATACACGAAATGGGTGGAGGATGGTTCAATTGGGGGGGGGGTCATATTGCTAATAGCCTAGGGTCCCTGGTATAGGTTAATCTGGCCCTGCAAATAGCTACGTGCCTCGGAGAAAAGATGTCATGCGCGCTTCTACGTTCCATGGTTTGACAGGCTGCTACACTGTTTCTAGCTTTGGTGAGCATTGAAAGAAGTCAACATGGAAGTCACTGCAAGAACTATTGATGCTGGTAAATGGACGAAATGAGATCCAAGATGATGCAATGAACATTATCGAGAGGTTTGTCATACTCCTTTTTGACAGAACCAACACCTGCACCAAAGTGCACCACGCAAGAAGAAGCTCTTTTCACGGAAAAACTCAGTGCAGCAAACGCCTCCTACCCGAGCTACTCTGGTGGTGCACGTTAAGAGAGCAGTCTACCAGGGTGGTCACATCTGGAGGAAGACACTGGTACCAGACCCTGTGCCGCCATCACTGACATCAACTGGGTGGGTGAAGACAGAAGGAATGTATGAGTCCCACTGGACGACGTTGCTACAAGCATCAAAATCTTGCCAAGAGCTGATCTCTTGTGACGGCAAGAGTGGTTGCAGAAATATCTGCAGGTGCAAGAAGGCTGACTTCAGTGCATAGGCCTCTATTTCTGTGGGAGAAAATGTGCCAGCTGACTCTAAGATCTCTCATTTACTCAAACATTAAAGTACCATGCCATAGTCCATGGCAAGTTGTATTGCAGTGATGAACATAGGATGGTTCAAATAGTATATAGCAATTACACTGGTCTTTTCAACTAAATTAAGTAGCATAGTTAATGGCTTCAGTACATTCACTGAACATTGTTACATGGCGTATGTTAATACGTAACTGTACTCGCTACTGCTACGGTTTAATAAAGTTATCACTGTAACATGTAGAGACAATCTCACCATTGTGTTTTCTTTCCGTTATTATTGCCTTGCGTTGTAGTAAATCATATTTTTCACTTTAACTTGTATGTAAATGTTTATGTTGCTGAAAACCCAACAACTACCCACCTCACGCCATGTAGCACAACGACGCACCCGTTGGTGCGGACACACCTTGCGCCTCCTCCGCCCCAGAACATCCAACTCCTAAACATCCTAAATTTTAATCCTCGGACGACCGGATGGAAGCGACCCAGGGGTGCACCTCGTACCAACTGGCTTGATGTTGTTACCCAAGACCTCAGAGCATGGGGCATCTCCTTGGCACAAGCTGAACATCTGACGTTGGATAGATCGGGATGGAAAGCACTGGTGAAACTGGTTGGCTCTACGCACCATGTGCATGAGTAGTAGTAGTAGTAGTAGTAGTAGTAGTAGTAGTAGTAGTAGTAGTAGTAGTAGTAGTAACCGCTGGAAGCAATTTTGGAAAATGGCTGCCATGGTCATCAAAATGCCAATCTGCAATGGCTCAATATCCAGTTTATACGAGGCTATATATGTATCAAATGTGGGACTTTTATCACAAAATGAACAATAGGTTGGTTAGCTATGCCACCCCACTATGAATAGTATAAGGAATAATGAAAGTTGATCATCTCAGATCTTCAGAAAACAACAAATATGAAGATTATAGCCCGAATGATATAGTCCGGGGGCCAGCAGTGGCTACCATGATTCTACTTTTTGGGTACCAAAATCTTTCAGGAAGAAGATGTTCCCAAGAAAAAGGTTAGGAAGAACTACCTCATTTGCATTAAACAAAATGGTCGCCAGAATACACCAACAAAACAGAATTTCATATCTCGTCTCCCAGTTGATATATCTGAGTACTTTAAAAGGCTAAATTTATAGGTATTTCAGGATTTTACAAGGCAAATTTGTGGATTTAGTTAATGAAGGAGATATATACATAAACAGAATTTCCTCAGCTTTCCAACGGTGTATGTTGTCAATTTGTATCTATTAGGCTTAAAAGGTTACAGCTTAAAACGTGAAGCTAAGTATTCAGCATTTTACGAAGAAAACTTCAAGTACACAGTCCAAAGTCTATGGATTATTGATGAAAGTATATATATATGTATATACCTTAATCAAAAATTAATTCCACAATCCATAAATCTTTAACTGTGTACTTGAAGTTTTCTCGTAAAATGCTGAATACTTAGCTTCACGTCTTGAGCTGTAACCTTTTAAGCCCAAGAGACACAAATTGGATCATACACCGTTAAGAAGCTGATGGAATTCCCTTTCAAACGATATATATATGTATATACCTCCATCGGGAATTAATGCAATAATCCATAGACTTAGAACTGTGTACTTGAAGCTTTCTCGTAAAATGCTCAACACCTAGCTTCACGTTTAAGGATGTGACTTTTTAAGCCAAGAAGATACAAATTGACAACACACACGGTCCGAAAGCTGATGGGATTCTCTTTCTAACGATATATATATGTGTATACCTGCATTAAGAACTAATTCCACAATCCATAAAATCTTGCTGCTGCAATTGAGATTTCCTTGAAAAATGCTACATACCTAGCTTCACATTTTCGGCTGTTGCATTTTTGGATCAAAAGATCCAAATGCATAACAAGCTGATAGAATTACCGTTCTAACAATATATATGTGTGTATCTCCATCAAGGATTAATTCCACAATCCATAGATGTTTGACTGTGTACTCGTAAAATGCTGAATACCTAGCTTCACGTTTTCGGCTGAAAATTTTCATACCCAACAGATACAAATAGATGATAGACAGCGTTGGGAAGCTGATAGGATACCCTTTCTAACGATATATAGATATAGATATTTATCTCAAGAATTAATTCCACAATCCATAGATTTGGACTGTAAACTTGAAGTTTTCATCGTAAAATGCTGAATACTTAGCTTCACGTCTTGGGCTGTAACTTTTTAAGCCCATCAGATACAAATTGGGAACATACAGCGTTATAATGCCGATGAAATTCTCTTTCTAACGATATATATATGTATATACCACAGAAATTAATTCCACAGTTCATATATATATATATATACTTTAATCAAAAATTAATTCTAGGATCCATAGACTTTGGACTGTGTACTTGAAGCTTTCTTCGTAAAATGCTGAATACTTAGCTTCACGTTTTAAGCTGTAACTTAGCTACAAATTGACAACATACACGTTGGAATGCTGAGGAATTTCTCTTTCCAAATGAGGTAGTTCTTCCCAACTTTTTCTTGGGAACATTGTTTTTTCTGAAAGAGAACACCCGTAGGAACATTTTGGTATCCTAAAAGTAGAATCATGGGGGGGGGGGGTGCACGGTAGCCCCTGCTGGCCCCCGGACTAATCTATGAAATAATGAAAAGACTTCATCGCAGATCTTCCAAAAATAACTAAGATGAAGACTTCCATAATTAACAAAGAAGATGACTATATGGAATAATGAAAAGACTTCATCTCAGATCTTCAGAAAATAACAAAATGACGACAATAGCCACAATAATAAAAAAAATAATGAAAAGACCATCCCAGATCTGAGAGAAAACAATATATGTAATAATAAATACACTTCCTCGCAGATCTTCAGAATATAAAAAATGAATACAACAGCCTGATTAATAAATGCAATAATCAATAAACTCTAGAAAATAACGGATTAATATATATATAATAATGATAACACTTACCACAGGGAAGCCTGGTTAAACGCACAAGCTGCTTTAGACATCTGAGCTACGAGAACTCAATGGCTTGGCAAAAGCTCAAATAACCTTTCTTTACATTCCGATCTCTTTGGCACCGTGTTTGTTTTTGTTTCTGTACTGGAACGGCCGTTGTTAAGCTATGATACAAATCCTCTAAAATTAGGATGAAGGGAAATAGTAGTCAAAATTAATAATAATAATCATAAAAATGTCTTATCCCAGATTTTAGGAATCTTCGACTGGCGATGATGAACAATATTTGGCTGATCTACCATAGCGTGATAGTTAACAAGCTACTTGAGCTGACTAGTGTGCTCGTGTAGTGCGTTCAATCAAAGACTTCCCCATATGTGTAGCCTTGTGCCAAACTAAATTAAACTTAGTAAAGAACTATACAAAGTAGATATAAGAGTGCTAAGTTTAATTAATATCGCATTTATTATAGATAGCTACATAATGTGAATACTGGCCAAATGGTTAGCAAGCTCGCTTCATATGCCATCTGCTAGTGTAGTGAGTTCAATCCTCACTGAATGTCCACTACTGTGGCTTTGTGCCAGATTAAGCTAAGTTTAGTAAATAACTATTTCCAGTACCAGTGGTCCGCATTCCAGTGCACGATTTCGAATGCTGATTTTCAAGAGAAGTAGTAACATTTGGATGACTGGCGCAATACAATCTTTCTACGACAATTTATTTTTATTTGGTCTTGTGTCGTACTAAACTAAACTTAAATATCAATAATGGTATGTTATTCAAAGACAAATAAGCGGAGAGATTTCCCATCGACTATTTCCCAAGGAACATTTGCCAATGCTATTTACGGATTAGAATAATTGGCAAACATTTACTGGGGAAAAGTTGGTGGCAATGTTCTGAAAACAGCTGAAGAAGTCTTTTCGACATTTCTGTTGTAGCTATCATTTCTTTTCCAAATCATTTTCTTTAATTATCTGTCCTCTCCTCTGCCGCTAGAATCACGCATGCAAGTACTCTCAGAAGTTAGTATTTACTAGTAACAAATCCTCACTAAAAGATATAATACTCCTTCGCTTACGCAATGAATGTAAACAAGATTGTTTCACTATTACATAGTTAAGTTTTAGTATTATTAAGTACTTGCAAAAATTGTTTTTACTTATTTTTGGTGTTCTATGGTTTAGCGAAAACATATTCAGAAAATCTTTCTCCGTTCCCGAGATTCACTAGAGATAATATAATCTTTGCCTATACAAAATAGCGTTGTTTGTATGCTGTGCTTAGCATAAAAACATTACATTCGTATTAGCAAGAATTACCAAAAATGACTTGCTTCAGAGAAAACACTACAATACCCTAACTACTACAAACCGCAACATACTGGTGCATACGTAATAAATCTTAACATGATTGAATGTTTAATAAAGTTAATATGGGGTTTTCACAAACAATTTTCTTTTATTTCTATCGATTGATGAACACCCCATATTTCTATCTTCGTTAGTTAACAAGTTATTAAGCTTCAAAAGCGTGATGAACCGACCGTGAAAACCGTATGCTTCTATCTTCTAGTTTCCGAGATATGGAGCAGTTTTGTGACCATTACATTTGATAAGAGTGACCTCACCTACGGCTCGGTTGCTTAGCTTAGTTTGGGCACAGGGTCACAAGCAAGAGGCATCCAGTAATGATCAAATTCACTACTCAGCAGTAATGATCAGCAAACCCAGCTCTGCTAACCATTACATCACTACGAGGCATCCTAGTACTGTCACAAGGTTTGAAGCAACTAGACTTGAAAGATTTTTCTGTTTCCTCTTTTTAAACCGGCTAATTGCTTTATGTTTCACCCTGTCACCACCGACACGTTTTTTCCTTTTAAAAACATGTTTTATTTTATTAAATTTGGCCAGAGTTCTCTTTAGCTTTACTGGCAGATCTATTGACAGATCAAAGATGCCGTTCGTCGAGTCAGCTTATACCAACAAAACATGGATTGTTTATACCTTTTCATTTGTTAATGTAACACCTGCAAGAATCGCTTGTAAGAGGCTATTGTTCAGCAGTTTTTTGCCTATTTAATATGCCTTGTTCATTCATATTTTCATTGCATCTAATACATTTGTGTGTGTATGTGTGTGTGTGTGTTTTCCTGTGACAGAAGTTTTAATAGCGAAAGTCGTGGAAACTGCTTATACCGTATCCGACCGGTTATTGCTAGTCAGATTAGGTTATTGTTGACCGAGACTGTAGCAATAATTGTGGTCACTTTTTTTAGCGTGTTGGTTATAATAATTAAAAGAAGAGCACACACACACGCACAAACAAACCAAAACAGTGGTCCGAAAGATTCAAAATAGTAAGATTATTTTGTGCCACCCTCTGTGCTTAGTGGGCTACACATGCTAGCGAAAGGCTACGCAGCCAGTTCACTAAACAACCTTCCACAGACAAAGGCACAAATCAGAATAGGGACATGGAACATCTGAACCCTGTTTGAGAGCAGGCAATCAGCTCAAGGGGCGGACAGGAATCTACGGGAGAGGAGAAGAGTTGGGAGGACAAAGTGGATTTGGAGAAGATTAGTCGAGAGTAAAGCCGCGCGGGCCGGACTGACATGGGTCCACCTGAAGGGAGTTGCCCAGAACCGAGCGTGGTGTGGTTGCTGCCCTATGCCCCTCGAGGAGTTTACTGGACTACTGAGTTGGCCAAAAAGATCGTTCTGTGTTTGTCGTTAGATGGCATTAGGGGCGTTTAGTTTTAACAAACTTCAATAAAAAATATCGTTTTTTATTTCATTGTCACCGCTGTCATATCAACGTACTTTTTTTTTAATTGTCAAAATTGGCGTATTTTTTTTTATTGATGATACATGATTGATTTATTGATTGGTTTGTTTAGCGGCATATCAACCCTTGATGGGTCATTTAATACCGAAATCAGTTTAAAATTCTGTCGAAGTTTTTATTTTTTTAACTAGAGTATTACGACTTTGGTAAAAGAACAGGTAACCCTGTTTGGGGTGATTACCTCTCTGCAGGGGATACAGTATAATGTTTTGGCGTATTATGCTTTTGACGAAAGTTGACAGTTCAAGGAATGTTAAAAAGAGTTTCGTTCAGACCAAATTTAAATCTGTTCATAGCGTTCATAAGAAAAGGGTAGAGGGAGTGGGCTAAGAAAGAGGAATATTTTATTTCTTTTTTACGTCATATTACGTCATATAATTATTTTTTTAAATAAATTCTCGAACTAAAAATAATGTGACATTCATGAAAAAACGTTCGTAATTTAAGCTCAATTAATCTCATATTGTAAGCGTAGAGTTATGACCTATAACTTTTGGGGAACACAAATAGATGCACACTTCTGGGATACAAACGAAAATATAACAAGGCTCCAGAAAACCAGTCAGCGTCCATTTTCAAAGTCTTTTTTTAATCTCTTAACAGCTTTACATTATTCTTTTATTAATCAATTGGAAACAGATAGTTTTATTATAGAAAAAAATATTGCCAAATGTTATCAAAAATTGTGTAAACGACGTCGCAGGTTTTGAACAGAGTCTGTTATTTCTTGTTTATTTTAAGAAAAGTACAAATGCGACTCAAACGCAAACACTATGTGCAGCTTATGGAGAAAGTAGTGTGAATGATCGAATATGTGCAAAGTAGTTTCCGAATCTGCACGATGCTCATCGGTCTGGCTAAACCAGTTGATTTTTGATAGCGATCAAATCATGACATTACGTGAGGATAATCAGCGTGATAGTTGGTTATCACGCTGATTATTCTCACGTGATGTCATGATTTGATCGCTATCAATCTCAACTGGTACTGAATATATCCAAATCGAGCACTGAAAATCATTCGCATCAGCTTGGTTATGTTAGTCGCTTTGTTGTGTGGCTTCCACTTAAGTTGAGCAATGTTATTGAATTTAATAGTACAGATCTACATAATGATACCAGTAGCAAGAAATAATCCCGGCTGGTGATGGGACAAGGACATACTAGTTTGTCCCTGGCGTCTCTGAGGCAAGTAGTCATTTGACAGCGCCCATCTCCTCTCCAAGCAACATCAGACAGCTAGCACTGGTTATGTAGTACCAGCGACAAGGAAATATCGCCGACTCGATTATTTCTCTTTTCTGTCAATCATTTTGCCATGCCAGTGATGAGACCTATATCAAGACATCTGGCGATGTGAGAAAGCGCGAGGGGCAGTGGGTTCATGTTTCCTCGAAAGTCTCTGGCGAAAATCAAACACGTGCACCCTGTGCCGGAATTTCAATTCTGTCCACAGTCTCTTTTTTCGCGACAATAAAAGCAGGAACGAGGTACAGCTCTTTCATCTACATCACTTTAGCAAATATCATCATCAGCAGCAGCTGTTATAAGTCCACTGCTGGACAAAGGCCTTTCCCATCTCCTTCCATGACGAGCTATCTTGTGCTAATCTCTGCCAAGTCTTACCGGCAAACTTTTCTATCTCATCCCTCCAACTTGTGTCTGGTCTTTTCCTACATCGTTTACTGTCCCATGGGAACCAATCGGTTGCCATCTCTTCTTGCTAGGTGGCCAGCCCATCTCCATTTTTGCTGCTTAATTAGTTGTATAATATCCTTCACTCCAGTCCTCTCTCTGATTCACGTTGATTTTTTCTATCTCTTAGAGTTATCCCTAGCATTACTCTTTCCATGGCTCTCTGTGCTCAGTTTTGTCTAAATCATTTTGGTCTAAAATCACTTTTGTTCCCCACAGTATCTCAAACAGTTCTCAATGAATTCCAATGACATTTTGTCGAATGGTTGGCCATGGGTTAAGGAAGAATTGCTTACATTTTGGGGTGGATCCAGGGATTCTTTTCGATTGAGAAGTTTTTTATTAAATTTTGGGGCGGATCCTGGAATTCTTTTCCACTTAATCGAAAAAACATCCTTGGATCCACCCCAAAATTTCATTAATTCTTCCTTAGCCAATGACCCACCTTTCGAGAAAACGTCTTTGGAATTCATCGAGAACTTTTGGAGTTACTGCCAGGACAAAAGTTATTTTAGACCAAAGTGATTTAGACAAAACTGATATTTACTAAAGTGATGTAGACGAAAGTACCGTAATCCGCGGGAACACATTGCTATCACATCAGGTGAACTCATGCTAGCTCACGAGGCCTCAAAAACATGAAAATCAGCAGTAGGATCCACACGTGTATCACGTCACCTCACGTGATTTTACATGTGTTCACCAAATATTACATGATGATGATCAGAAGTTCTTCCATGCCTAGATTAGAGAAGATACAACCTTACGCTATCACGCACACCGCAAATGTGTGCAGAAACAAAAAAGTGTGAGACGTGAAGTCACATGAGCAGACCAGCAAGGACTCGTGATATGACGTGACTTGCAACCGTTAGAACAGCGTGTCTCCTGGCAATTCAAATAAACCTTAAACAGGCTTGCGCTCTACTAACACTGACGTGAACTCACGTGAGTTCACGTGAGGTGATAGCAATGTGTTACCGCTTTAATAGTTCATCACTTCGTACCTGAAAAAGATATATGATTTATATTTGTATTTAATTTATTATTATGTATTAAATTAAACTCATATGAGTTCACATGACGTGATAGTAATGTGTCCCGCTTTAATAGTCAACATTAATAAAAATGGTCTACAATACTTGATTTAATAAAAAAAAAATTTTTTTAAATAATCGTTTTTTACTAAAACTCAAACAGGCATTGCGTGCCAGCTTAGTACGAAAGTAAAAAAAAATGTTAACTTCTTTAGCGGTGATCGGTCAAATCAGTCCTTATGATGGGATCCATTTTTGACGGTTAAGTCAGCTTACTTTGCCGAATTCTTTATTACGAACACCATATAACGAAGAAAGGGGAGAAAGAGTTAATAAGAAGGCGTCATTGTGTCAGTTGTTTGAAATACAGGTCAAGATGTCTGATTCTTTGTCTGAGAAGGATTTAATCAAAGTTCATGAATGTTTTGTGAAGAAAGAGTTCCTTTTCATTGAATGTCAGTAGCCTCTTGGCAGTTATCCTATGAAAGGATATCAGTGCCTTTATGGTGTGAGTTCATGGACGTGTGAGTGCCATATCCACAAGGATAAGAGAGAAGAATGTGTGTGTGTGTGCACGGGATATTGGCCATTATAATTCTTACCTCGAGGAGACATTTTCTTTTGTTACGAGGCATTTCATATGGTGTGCATCAACAGATGTAAATGATTTAAAAAATAATTATTAGGGCAGTTAAGATGTTGAAAATGGCCTAAACAGCCGTAACATGTACATCAGAAGGCATACACCAATACACAAGGCGGAACTACGTTCATAAAAGTTTTATTTTAATTTTGAAGTTTTAGAATTTTAATATTTTATATCTCTAGAACACTGAAATTCAAAATATTTTTCATTTTCATAGTTTATTGCAAAAAGAATTATGATGTTCATTACATCACCACAATTTTTAAGGCCATAGATATTGTGTAAATATGATTGATATGATATGTGCTTGTATATACAATTTGTATACTTTTTATACAATTTGTATACTTTTTATACAATTTGTATACTTTTTGTTTCACACTAAAATAGATGTTCTAAATGTTCTGTGTTCTTGGGATAGACACAGTAGCGTAGCAAGCGGGGTGAGGGGGGAGCAGTCGCCCCGTACGCAAGCGTGATGGGGAGCAAAAATTCCTTAGGCCTAAAAGCCCGGCAACACAAGCAGCCGTCCATCAGTCATGTGTCTGAGACAGTAGGACTTCCCAATCAAATTGGAAAAATGAGGAAATGAATTTAACAATAAAAACAGTCAAAAAAGGGAAATGCCCTGATGTGAAATCTGGGCGCTCTCAATAGCTGGGGCCTGGTAAGAAAGGTAAGTGGGGTGAGGCGAGGTCGCAAGGGAATCTCTGGGCTATAGTCCGGGGG
>VCCN01002377.1:95311-126507 GCA_006491835.1 Architeuthis dux
TTTTCTTGGGAACATCTTTTTTCTGAAAGAGGACATCCTGAGTTAAAAGTGCCAAATTGGGATCGTTATTATTTTTTGTTGCTTTCTTGAGAGTTTCGTTCAACCATTTCATTTGATTGAGGATAATTTGGACTTGATTCTAAATGTTCGAAATCCCACTGTTCGGCGAATATTTTAAAATCATATTTGATATTCGGGTCCGTTGTCACTAACAACGATTTGAGGATTGCGAATTTTGCAAATGTGTTCTTCAAGCTTTTTATAACTGTATTTGATTCGCAGTCTTGAATTTGATGTACGTCAAAATATATTGTAGTGTAGTCCACGATGGGAGGAAATGATTTGCGATATAAATGAAATATTTGCCGCTTTCGTCCATGGTGTAACAGGAATTTCATGAGAATTTAAAGGTTCAGATGGTTGTTCATTACGGTGATCAATGTATTTAAACAATTGCTGACCATGTCTTTGACTTAAGAATTCATGCCGGGTCAGTCGACACATTCTTTGGCTCTTGCTATGTATTTTCCAATGCCTAAATGACCAGTGTGGATTATTTGTAGAACTTCCTTACGCAGAATGTCAGGTATGATTATCCGCGTACCGTTGAGTACGAGTCCTTGTATAACAGAAATTTCGTTGCGGATAGAAACATAAAGTTTAAGAGCAGAAGAGGTATTTTCTTTGTGGGGCCAATCATTTTTTGTGTATTTAATGAGTGTGTAGAGTTGAAGTTGCTACAAGATTATTATTGGCAAAGATGTAAAGATGTGGATAACAAGGGATGAGTTGTTAATTAAAGTTGTAAGTTGAGAGAGAACGTAGATGGTTTCTCTATTTGAAAATAGCGGTCAAAAGTAGTAGTAAGAGTAGACCTGTCATGACGGACAGTGGCCGTAGTAGTAGTAGCAGCCAGTAGTAGCAATGTCTATTCTCACTGTAGGAGGAAGAAAGGTCACGTGGTCAAAATGAGGAAGGCAATAATCGGCCATATTGGTTTTATGGCGGGCAAATACTAACAAAGAAGCCATCATGTAAACATGATAAGGAATTAAACAACGGCGCCAGATAGAAATGAAATGTTGCATTTAATAAACAAAAACATAAGAGTCCTAGGCGGGAACAGGCTGAAAAAGGCGCTATGGGTTTATATAGTCGTGCTGACGTCACGAAAAAGGAAGCTAATTCTTAGTTTCGTACTTCATAGGGTTCAGAGCTGGCTCCATCGTGGTGATAAAGCCAGCTTAATATGTCTAGCCCTATTTTGGTATTTTTAAGAAAGATGACCGCTACAAGTGTTTGAAAAGTTGGTTCGCCTACAGTGGCTTCCCGGTACACACTGCGTTTGTTGTCACTCATGGGGGAATCTTTTACAATAGACTGTATGTAAGTCTTCATATCTGTATCAGATATTTCAGGATTATTGTCCTGGAGAAAAACTCGAGATAAAGTATCAGCAATAACTGATTCGCGACCTGGTATGTAATTGAGTTCAAAATCATAACGTTGCAAGGCTAATAAAAATGTTTGTATTCTTGGAGAAGATTTTGCGATAGGTTTTTTGAAAATGTGTTTTAAAGGTTTGTAATCATTTTCGATCAAGCAGTGAGTGCCATAAATAAATCATGGAATATTTTGCAACTAAAAGCAATTCTCAGAGCACTTCACAGTAGAAATAGTTGCACGTGAAGAAAATGAAACAGGTAGTCATTTGCCGTTGTGATTTTGCTCGAGGTTAGCACCAGTTTCAATGTTTACTTCCGTCAATTCTTATTTTTGTAGGTAATTCGGTCGTAAAACTGTAGAACAGGATAGTTAGTAATCCTCTCCTTGAGTTTTGTAATTGCTTCGATTTGAGACTTATCAAAAAACCAGACGATGTTGTAACTACACCGGTCACGGAAAAAGTCGACGCTTTTTACTGATGTACATAAACAATCTTTATGTATCTCTAAAGTATCAGTACACCATGAAAACTGCAATAAAAGCGATGGACAGCATAAATCAACAACTATAGCACACATAGCGTTTGAACGCAAAACGGAAATACAAGCGATATAAAACCACGAATTAAACAAAGAAACAAGTGCAGTTTAAACGGCATAAATCAACAAATATAACATACATAGCGTTTGAACGCAAAACGGCATAAGCGAGCCGAACACGATCAGCATAAATCAACAAATATAACATACATAGCGTTTGAACGCAAACGGCAAATACAAGCGATATAAAAGCACGAATTGAACAAAGAACCAAGTGCAGTTTAAACAGCATAAATCACCAAATTGACAAAGAAACAGTAGTTTATAGCATGAAATATATAATAATAGCATAATCGTGGCATTATCGTAGGTTACAAATGAATCGAATCATAAAGATCAAACTACAAGAATAAACAATACTAAGTATCTCTCGTTGTTTCCCTATAAACTAATTATTCAATAAAGTGCATCATTGTTTTACAGTGTTTGCCTCTTGACCGATTGTAGAAGTAAGTCAGGAACAAGTCTCTTGTGGTGTTTTGAGAAGCTCAGCAAGTGGGAGATATCTCTGTCTATGATTTCACAGTTATATATATGGTACCGTGTGAATGGGTGGTGGGTATGTGTGTGTGTGTGTGTAGGAACGTGTGTTCCTAATTAGCTAAGGCGCCTTTTCTGGTCCGTCGCCAAGTGTTCGGGATATGTGTTTCTGATTAGCTGAGACGCCTTTCCGGTCCTTAATCGAAATATTATCTGGCAAGTCGCCAGAGGAAAACCGAAAGAGATCTTTATCTTTTTGCGACTTCCCCTGGCTGGGCATTCCCATCTACGTAAAAGCCAATAAGGGAATTCAAAGGGAAAATTGAAATGTTGGCGCCATCTTGTGTATGTCGACAACGTATGGTCGAAATATCGCTATTTTGAGTTTCAGTAGAAGCAGCTACCATTTTTGATTGGCGTCTTTGTCCGGCTTGTATAGCTCTGTCTAAGTTCATGTCTGGTTCTCGGAGTAAACGTTCTTTTAATCTTAAATCTTTCGTACTGCATATTAATATGTCTTTGATGAGACTGTCGAATATTTCTGCGAACAAACATTGCTGGGCCCTATGGCGTAGCTCAATTACATAGTCATCACATTTTTTATTATCTGCTTGCCTGCAGATGGAAAACTTGTGCCTGAGAAATGTAAGATTTGTTCGCGGTGCACAGTATGTGTCGAATTTTTCGAGGTTGAACTCATTTTTCCATTTTTTTCATGCAGCTGCCATGTTTTCTTGGTTAAAATTAACGGCTTTCGGAGGGGGTGGACACTCAATTTAAAGATTATTTTCAGTAACCTCTCTTTTCAATTAATTCTGGTTTTCCTGTGGATTATGGGTTTTAAATCAGTTCTGACACCATATTATATGCTGGTGATGTTATGTACTTGAAGATGGGTACGCCTTAAGAATATGTATGTAAAGAACAAAACAGGCACGTGTTGATCGAACAAAGATATGTTTAATACTGAATAAGTGGCACAAGCCAGTGATATCACAGCAAGGGGACGTAATTGGCTCTGAATCTAATATTACTACATGTAGTAGTAATTGTATATATGACAAGGTTTATTACTGATCATGGTCTTAGGAAGTGACGTCACGGAAAACTTAGTGATATGAGATTGGTAGTCGTAATCTTTATTATTTAGTATGGGTGTTAATATGATTATATAACACTAATCATAACCACAAAAAAAAACTGCCAACGGCCTTACTTCCGGTAAAAACGACTCTCTGAGATGGCCATAAGGGTACTAATAGTCAAGCCCCCTTGACCTGCTGACAAGTTACTTCCCTTTGTCTGCCGTCTTTAGCCTCCCATCTGTGGACCCAGCACAACTCTATTTACATAGAATTTGCAAAAAATATGTAATTACTTAATAAATCTTCTAAATATGTTAGTAAATAAATTACCCAGAACCCAGCACAAATCTATTTACATAGAATTTGCAAAAAATATGTAATTACTTAATAAATCTTCTAAATATGTTAGTAAATATATTAACGATAAAAAAATGTTCCCATATAAATTAATGGTAATTACTTCTTCGCTATACGCCATTTCGGAAAAGCGGGGAAACCTGTACTAATGTACTTTCGAAAATCGATGGTATACAACTTGTGGCTTTGCGCCAGAATAATATGCTAAGCTAAGATTAATACAGATTGTTGACAGACACAAATGATTTTTATATCAGAATCTTTTACAATATGTTCCCTCACTAATGACAAAAAGATTATTACGATAAAATTAACATATTACAAGTTTCAAATGTTTTATCGACACAATGTCGTTTTGTTACCAAGTGTGTGGAGGTACCTTTGAGGCATATCCACTCCACCACAGTGAAGGTCAAACTCTTTAGCCTGCGAAACTAAAGATTGCTAGCCATTGATCAACGACAAGGCACCTATTAAAATAGATTATATATTTACTAAGCTAAGCGTAGATTCACATGAGGTGGACGAATTGGATTGGAAAAGATTGGGTAGCGTCAGAATTCTTAGAAGCGAAGAGAGTCTGTTTGTTCACGTGTCTAACAACCACGTGTAAGAAGCCAGAATTAGAATAGAGTTATCTCCCTTGGTTGTTAGATAATTTCAGAACGAGATGCCGAAGATTTCATCATATTTATTTTCTCTCGCTAACCTCAAAGGTTCGCGTCGTTCGTGTTAGTATGAACCGCTTTTGGGATATGCTCCCTCGAGGTAATTATTTATTTATTTTTATTATTATATGTTTGGCTTCTTCCAATTTAGCAAATTACTTTATTTGTCTCATATTCCGCAATAACAATTGTTGTTTTTTTTCGTGTAATGTTGTTTATGTAATTGTTTACTTTTTAAGGCTTGAAATTGCAATCGGATTTTTATTTACTCTACTTCGTATTGCGAATTCACTTTTCATTCTCGCATACGGATTAATTCATAAAACAAATATTTTTTTTAATCATCAAATTTTTAGATAAGCCCTGTTAACTTAAATACTTCTGTATACTAAAACTTGAAGCTTTTAGCACTTGTCAAGGAAAGGGGGTCTCAGTTTATGGCCCCTTAAAAATCGATAAAAATGTTTTCCGCTTTGTTTTTGCTTAAACTCATATTCTAATTCAAAGCATTTTAAAAAATAAACTTTTAATTTTTTTTGTTTATTTTGTTTCCGTTTTCCGAGGTTAAATAATGAATAAATTTCGGGAATGACAACTATGATCGTAAACATTAAAACATAGTTGAAAATAAAATAAATCGCTTTACTGAACTTTTGGTTTTCTTGCATTCTTCAGATTGTTTTATGGCAAGGCTGGAAAAGTCTCTTGTTATTGTTTTGATAGAAGTGGTTCCCGGTTCGGCGTTTAAGTTTATCGTTAAATCATAATTTTCTCTTCTTCTTGTCTATTTTATTTTTAGCTTGATATTTCCCGATCCCGAACTTAAAACTCGTCGTGGGCTGTTGAAAGTTTTTAATGAAGCGCCACAACAATATGAAACTTTTAAAAAATAAGATTTTTATTTGTGTTAATGTTTTGATTTAAAAAAAACAAAAACATTTTTCATAGGACCGAAATTTTCGAAACCATACCTCGTAATGTTTGACCCCCATAATAGGTTTAAAAAATTGTCTCAAAAATTCGAATATTACACGAATATATACAGTAATTTAGCCATAGAGGTGAAACACATCCGGTTTTGCGGGTTTTTTAGTAGCACTAAAAAAATATTGAACTCGTGTTGTTTTTTTCCAGTTCTTAATTGGAATTACGTGTTTCCGTCGAGTTATTAGTAAAAGATTTGGTTTTGTCTTGTGTATTTTTGTAGGAAAATGTACTATTCTTGTGTATTTTTATGTGTTTTGAAATAATAATGACCTTCAATTTCTTCGGGAAATTTTTCATTTTTGAGAAACGTTAAGTTCTAAATTTATGCGGTTATTTAAAAAAGATAAAAATGAAAAATATCAACGAAATTTTATCTGAAAATAAAAAATGATGTGAGCAGGTGTTTATGTTTGAAAAAAAAAAAAAGAAATGGAAAAAGAAACCCTAACCCAAACCAGTGAACGGTGAACCACTATACCGTTGGCTTTAGAACTTAATTTTTCTAAAAAATGACGTTTTCCGAAGGTCATGTTTATTCAAAATACATAAGAAAAATATATTTTCCTACTAAAATACACTACTGAACCAAATCTTTATCTTTTTGCTAAAGAAGAACAAGGTATAACATTATTTTAGTATGGAAAAAAAGTATACAATTTGTATATACAAGCACACATCATAACAATCATATTTTCTATTTTGGTGGTTTAATAAACATCATAATTCTTCTTAAAATCATTTACATCTGTTAGCACTACATATTTCCGGTAATCTATTCCATAGTCCCACCACTCTATTGCTAAAAAAAAAAGAATTTTCTGATATTCAATCTACTTCTATTTGCTTCTACCGTAATGTGTGACCTCTCAGTCCCTTGTACCCCCTTCTCTAGTAATCAAATACATCAGGGTTTACTACTTCTAAACCATGCATAATCTTAAACATTTCTATTAAGTCTCGCTGATCCCACCTATTTTCTAACGATGTTAACCCTAACACTTTTAGACTATCCTCATAACTTTTTATTCCGGTACTAACTATTAGTGTGAAAAAAAAAAGTATACAATTTGTATATACTAGCACCCATCATAACAATCACATTTACATAATATCTAGGGCCTTAAACCTTTGCGGTGGTGTAATAGACCAACCTAGTAACTGAAGTAGTTTCCCACAGGTACTCAGTTGTTGGTGTTTCGAGACCACAAGTATGGGGCACTCAGTGAGGATCGTAGTCAGTACTACTTAGCAGTAATTTGAAATGAGACCAGCGTGCTAACCATTAAATAAGACAAGGCACCCTTGTTCAACACCCAGGTAACAAAGCCAAAATTATGAATGCCAGCTTTCAAGGCAAGCAGACCCTTCCTACTTGAAAGATTGACACAACACAATCTTCATACCTCCCACTTGAACTTTTACCATAAGTTCACTTTAAATAGAAACATATTCCTCCTCTTCTCTCTTGTTATTACTCCTTGCTTGACTATAATTCTTCAGCCATTTTAAAAATAAGGAATAAAAACAAAAGGTCTGGTGGTTAAGGTAATTGCATAATTCCCACTGGCGACTGTGGTCAGTGTTCAAGCACGTAACATGGTCATGCAAGCAGTCCCTCCCTACTTTGAAGATTAGCACAACATAATCTTATATCCCGAATCCCCATTACTTCCTGATTGTTAACAGTCAAGGGCATACCTAATGATTTTAGTGGAGGGTGCAGGCCTCTAATTTGCCGTCAATGTGGGCATGTCTAAAATTGCGGGGTGTGAGGGTTGTAGCCCTCTAATTTGCCAACACAGAAAAGGTGAAGGAATTGGACATGGCCTACGAATATATGCAAAAATCTCATCTATTTCAAAGATCTTACAAATTTACTAGATTTCTTTATTAAATCATCTTGAAATTGGAAATCAGTACCTAAAGGGAAAATTGAAAAAACAGTCTGAGGACAATGTTCATTTTGTGACAATGGGGGAAAAGCTATTACAGATACTGAGATCTTATTTCAACACCCAAGCAAAGGACAAGGAATCATAGAAGCAGGCGAGCATTGAAACAACGGCACGACTCATTAAAAGTGCCATTCAGTCCCATACAAATCACTATCCAAATGAAAAGTTGCTCCAGCTTGATTCTGCCCTTTCGTTTGTTCCTGATACTTTGAAGGTATTTTTGAATGGTCTTTTTGTGCATGAAGATACAAGATGAAATGGGACTCGCAATTTTCCAGGTAATTTGACCATGTACCATTATAGCTCCCTTACAAGTTGGCCTTGCAGTGCAGGCACTTGATTTGTATCGGTTGTGATTCCTTGTGGTTACCCTTCATGAAATGGGATTTAATTCTTATAAAGAAGTATTGCATTTTGAAAAGAATGGATATGACACTTCTTTGTGCTTGAGACAATGTTAACCACAATATATTTACTATCGATGACAGGCGACCTTCCATGGAATAGGGATCATAGCAGCACTCAAGTCAGGGCGAAAGAAGGATCATGTCATTCCAAGGAGAAATGTTACCAACCTGGATTTTTCAGTGCAAAGTAAAATTTCAATCATCGAACATCGAACATTTGTGAAACAAACCATTGTGTTCAACCCACTCACAGCATTGATCAACTATGATAGGACAACTGATGTACTGTGGGAGGTTTCACTAAGCTTTAAACAGGAAACCCTTGGGTGGCAGGGAATGATGCATATCATTCATCAAGGAGATAATCTTTGGTTATATACCGGAAGGAGAATGGCTAAAAGTGGCTAGATTTTTCCAAAAATGGCTTGGTTGTTCAAATAACTTAGTTGTTCGCAATCTAAAGATACCTTTCTTTATATTTATATTAAATTTAACCCTAAACACTAAACCTGAAAAAAGAATACATTAATGGCTTTTATTTTCATTATTGTGTTAATATCTGATTAATACATTATATAAGTATACTCTTTTGAGCTATACAATTGCCTGGAAATGAACTTTTAGCCATTTTTAAAGTCAGTCATATGGAAAATGTAGCTGTTTTTAGCCATTCAAAATGGCCGTTTTCTTACCAGCATATAACCAAAGATTGCCAATCAAGGATTAGAAGACCCAGGCCAATCATCAATTGTGTTCTTTCCTATGATTGGCTTTTACCCTGGGGATAAGACATGCATTCTGTCCACGCTGAATTTTGTCTGTGTTCTGTGTTAAACGACCACGCTCCGCCCATTATTACGTTCGATCAGCCCCTGTATTGGAAAGCTGCAGAGATCATCATGGATGCACCACTTGAAAAGAGGCTGTTTATGCTATGGGTAAAATAGCAGTGCAGGTTGGGCTTTCTAGCCTTGGGAAGGCAACCAGTCTAGGAGAAGGACAACTGATTCCAAACCAGGGAGTAGAGGGTGGCTCTACTTAAGGCGATTTGATGCCAGATGTATTGCACTCTGCTTTCCTTTGGACTACATCTCTGAGACCAATTGGGGAATACTAATGACTAAGCATCCCAGAATCTCCATACACTTCGCCCAGGCATGTGTCCTGGAGAGGGACACTAGGAAGCCAATCAGAGTTTATTACCAGTTCATGGCATAGATTGGAAAGAAGAGTGACATGAATCCAGTGGATTGAGGTTGGAAACTGGAGGACAATTGATTTGTGCCAGTTATGACCAAAAACACTGCTGCCCCAGAAAGCCTACAGCAATTGCATAACTGCCTGCTGATCACCACAGTGTAGTTGCAGAGGATACGGACTACCATGCCTGCCTGCTTGTGGACAATATCAAGTCGAGAATTGTGAGAATCCATATAATCAACCTTTACAGGAGGAAGAGTGTGACAATGATTTTGGAATCTGGTGCAGATCAGTTGTATTTTTCAGAAATAAATATGCAATATGTAATGATTTTGTTATTGTAATCACTTCACTATGATTTAAATATGCTAATTGCATTCCTAGATCCCCAAAACACAGGGTTAGGCACCAAAATTACTTCTCTAGGATGAATAATGAAGGAGTAATTGGCATTTTATGGATTTGGCAGACATTTTGGACATTATACCTTTCCAGTGGTCAGACTGTGTTAAACTTTTAGTATGTTATTGAGCACACCTGATACTACAAAAAAACCTTTTGTAGCAATGTTTTGGGGGGTTAAACCATAAATGCAACCGACTATTAGGGTTTTCGTGTGGTGGGGACTAACAAAAAAACCCCAAGTTAAATTTTTTGTATACTTACAATAGTGGGGTCCAACGATTGACAAAGATTTTGAGGCCTGACATAAACGAAACAATCCCTTACAAAATTTTTATTTTGAAATCTTTCTCTTGAATTTTAATTTAATTTGATTTCTTTTTTTTATTTTGAAATTTGGCTAGTTCTATTTACTAGCTACAATGTTGTATTAAAATAAATTATAAAATAACTTTGTAGAAAATTGTGTATCATATTGTTATTTAATTGTTTTAAATATTAAAATAATTTTAGGATGATCAGTCCTGTGACCCAAAACTGTCTAACAACCGTTATGATTTTTGTTTTAAAATTATGTTTACTTCATGAATTTACTTACTTCAGTCTTTGAAATAGTCTTAAATAAAAGGAAATTTAGTTGCGATGAGCTATATGAATTTTCTTCTCTTTTTCTTTTTTTTTACTTGATATTTCACTTTTTTGTTGATTTCTAACCTTGTCTTGCTCAATCGAACATTGCTGTTTTTGCTCAGCCTCGATTTGCTGGGCAGGTCTCTTTTGGGTTAATTTATATAAGTGCAGAGCAATATACTCAAACATAGCCTGTTTCAACTTGAAGAACATGCTTTAAGGTTTATTTTAGTCACTAGTGCTTGTAAACAACGCATCTAGATGAGATTTTAGAACAGTTTGTATCCAATTTTCATATTTTTTTCAAGCAGATGAACAATTTTAAGGGATTACTTTCGTGTATGTCTGGCCTCGAAAGTTTTTTAAATCATTCAAGGGGAATAACTTTTTTTATCTAATTGTTGGACCCCACTATTGTATGTGAACCAAATTTTTTAATTTTATTTTTTATTAACAATTTTTTTGTTTTGTTTTTTTTGTTGAGGGGGTAAAATGAGATGATGTCTCTGTGTTGGAAATATAAAATAATCATAAAAAGAAATCATTTTGTACCAGGAAATGATTTATAACATCCTCTCTTGAGGAAAATAAAAAATAAGACATTGAAATTTTTGATTATGGAAGTCAGTCACTGAGCAAGTCCACAATTTTTATCGTTTCGTCAATGAAAAAGAAAAAAGAATCAGACACCCTAACTTCCTTTACCGTAAGGTAAGATTTTCTTTATCTCTTTTCTAATTCATGATAAATTGTATAAATTTTAAAACTTGTCGATATGTGCTTCTTAAAAATGGTGGGTAGGTGCAGTGATTTTCTTGCATAATTGAAAAATTTAATGTCTAATTTTTGATAAATGATTGTTTTCTCACTTAGCAATATCATAAAATAGTTCCTGGCACAAAATGGTGTCTCTAGTATTGTTTTCTCACTGTATTTCTGACAGGGAGAAAGTGTCTCATTTTACATTTTATTTTGTGAATGTTATTAGAAACTGTTAACCAAAACTGTCAACATAGGTTTCTTCAGATTTTAAGTTTGTTTATCTATGTATGTATCGTGCATACATGGCGAGAAAAGTAAGTTATTCATTGATCACTCGGTTTTTTTTTCAATTTTTTTAATTGATACCCCCAATACGGCGTGCTGCCAAAAGACGTTGGTCGTTGGTTTCTATTGAGTGACAAATCAGACCTTTTTCTTTTTTTTTCAAATAGAGTTGAAAATCTTTTTGATCTGGTTGGCAACTAATATTTTTGTAATTCTTGAAAAATTTCAATAAAACATAGAAAAATACTATTTATGTGTACACTAGTTTACCCATGCTATCAAAAAATGACGGAGTATTTAAATAATTTTGCAATTGGACTGTACTTTAAAAAAATATTATATTATGTTGCTCTGCATTTTCAGATTTTTCAAGCATTTGCAAAAATAAAAATGAATTAGTAATTGAGACTGCTCTGTAATAAGCATTTAATAGTTATCTCCCTTGACAAATATTACAGACAGAAAATATAGCCAATCACGTGGTGTATTATACAAGTAGATATATATTATTATTTTTTTTAGATGCAGCTTTGTCAACCATTATTAATTTTCTTTCATCTTAAACAATAAGAAACATGTCGCCAAGTGGTCAGTTAAGAATACAGGATGTGTGTATATGGGTGTAGCTGTAGTAGCTCAGTCGATAGAGCAGTGCCATACATAGGCAGCTTTCCAAGGTAAAAGGGACGCGAGTTAGTCTTGCCTAGAGCTTATTCTTTATTTCCCATCAGCGCTGTTTACTCACTGTCGTAGATTGAATGTCTGGCTAAGTTGGGTAAAAAGCAACTAAAATCTAAGATGACAGTACTAGCCAAAACGGGTCTGGTTAATCACTCAATAGAAACTGTCACATGACCAATGTCTTTTGACTGCATGCCATGTTGGGGTGATCAATTAAAAAAATTGGGAAAAGGGATGATCACTAATAAGTTACTCCTCTCACCTGTTGTAAATTTTCAGCCATCTAGCTCCATTGGTGTGGCCTGTATGAGTGATACATACATAGCAAGTCAGCCAGACCAACTTGAAAACTTGACAGTTTCTAATACTTCATAAAACCTTTTGGCACAACTTAGCGATGGTGGTTGCAATTGGAATTCAGCTGATGGATGGAGTATTGGAATAGGGAGACTGAATGGGTGATAGACATGCTGAGAAATATATCAGGATTTTTAGTGTCAAACTCCAGTCCCAGTCGGACTCTGGAGTTGACTTTGTTTTTCCCACATAACAACAAGAACAATCCTCACCTAATTTAGGGTAGTAAACTTTTCACTGTTTGTCTGTCCTGTCATGTTAAACCAAACCAATATATGTAATTAACATTTCCCTACCGTGATTTGAAATCATGACCAGATGATCAGCATGAGGCTCCCTTACTGACTGAGCCACACTGACAAGTCTTACATCTATGTAAATTTATGTTAGAAATAGCAAGGGCTTACTCCATTCTAATTTATAAAATGAACATTTCCCTACTGGGATTTAAAATCACGACCAACTGAGCCAATCTGGCAAGACTTACATATCTTATGAAAATTTGTTGCAAATACACAAATAAATACATTTATACTAAAAAATGTATATTTTTATCATTTTTCATTTATTATATATACAATACAAAAGTTGCAGTAATCATCTTCAGTCGGAATAGAAGTAGTAGAGGAGTTTGACACTGTAACAGCCAAGTTTTAAAAAAAATTTATTTAAAAAGGGGCTGAAAAATAACACTCTCAAAATATTCAATCCTTTCTAAAAGAAGGAAAATCATTTTATTGCTATTTCATACCTTGACACTTTTTACACAAATTAAGCAGCTACAGTAGCTGCTTAATTTGTGTCAATTTATGAAATCCGTTTTTTTTTGTTTTTTTTAGATTATTTTTTTCTTAATTATTGTAATTAAATAACAATAAAAGCATATTACACAATAATACCAGGTATTTGACCCAAAAAAGAAAAACTACATTAAAACGCTCTTAGACCACAGTAAGTAAAAAGACGATACACATTTTCTGAATTCCAATTGAAACCACCATCGCTAAGTTGTGCCAAATTCTTTTTAAAGATGCAATTATATTTCTGATCACATGATTCCTCTAATTTTCAACCTCACCTTCAAACAAGTAAAACTGCTTTGCCTCTAGACCAGTGTGTGGATCTGTATAATTCAAAAATAGAAAATTCGACTCATTTGTTGAATTTGTTTTTACAGCTCCAGAAAAAAAACCTTTAATTCCTATGTTTAGTTAGTGTTTTCTGTATTATAAGGGACGGTGTCAACAGCTCATTGAAAATTTTCACATCATTGGAAAGAATGACTTTTAAAAACATTTTATTAGTACTCTTCAATCTGTAACCCAACCCTGAATTAATCCTATAAAAGTAGTATTAGTAATTTAGTAAAATAAGCCATTTTTTGGCTGAACCCGGAAAAAAATAAGGCCAAGCCGAATTTAGCACTATTGATAGGGTTGGTAGCCTATAATAACATCCAAAATCCACTATGGGGAAAAAATTTATGAGCATATGAAAAATAGCAATATTTATCTAATTTTAGGGTGGATGAGATTTATTAGAAATCATATGTAACTTTTGTAAATATTGCTCTATTTTCCTGACTTTTTTTCCTGTGAGGGTGGGCAAAGAAGGATGTGTACCACATCAAACTCTGGACCACCTGGAGGAGTGCATTTGACATGTCATGGCCAACGTACCGCTGGACTCCCTGCAAAGGTCTATTGAGTCTATACAGAAACGCTTACAGAAATTGGTGGACAACGCCAGTGCCTAGGTTAAATTTTAACACAGCAGTCAAATTCTACCGTTATATGGTTCAAAGTAAAGCTAGTTTGACTACAATTGACCAATAAATAATAAAGTTATTACCAATTTCCAAAAGGGACTTTCTTTTCACCCATGCTGTATATCACACAGATTTGGAAATGTTTTTGCACAATTACAAGAGAACTACTTTGATAATTGTGATGTTAAGCATTTTTTCAGTTTGTTTCTCTTCTTGCACTGGTTTCAGGGGTGTTAGCTGATGAGGGAGTGGGGGAAATTTTAAAGGCTTTATGAATAGTAGTTCACCTACTGCATTTCCGCACCATATCTCTAAAAGTTCTCATTTTATTGTAGCCTACCAACCGCTCGTCAAATGTGCAAAATGTTATTTTAGCCTACCAACCGCTCGTCAAGTGTGCAAAATGTTATTGCAGCTACCAACCCTGTCAAGAGTACAAAATTCAGCTTGGCCTTATTTTTTCCAGGTCAAAACCTATTTTTACTAATTCCACATATATAAAATGCAATGTTTATATCCATATATATTTGTGTGTGTCTAACACTTTCCTTTGAGCGCACAGATATTACTCTCTGATCCCAGGCAGATTTCCGGGGAGTGAAGGCAGAATGTACAGATACTCTTATCCTTGGCAGAAGTGCTGATCCATATGTAAATAATTCTGTCATTTTTTATGGGTATGATGTTAGTAATATATTTCATTTAATTTACCTGTGTTTCTATTATAATGCTAATTGACTAGCCTGGGATACAACTGCCTTTTTGCTACCAGTACCTGGGCAGGAAAGGTAAGGTTTTAGGGAAAGTGGATTGCCTATGTATTCACTTTTTGCTCTGTCTACCATTGTGGCATGCCAGTGACAAAACTATGATAAAGATAAATGGCATAGTACAAGGTGAGTTGGCTTCATGCCTTTCCCAAGTGCAAAAGTGACATAAGCAGTCTTAACTGGAATTTAAACTCAGTTTGCTGATTCTGTTTTCCAAGAAGCTAATCACTACTCTACCTTCCAATATAAAAGCTGTCGTCACTTTCTTTGTTGTTTGTTAGTTGGTTTCTATCATGCTAAAGCAAACAGTGTAGTAATATTATCATGATTTATTTTTGTATTAGATAAGCATTGTCAACCATTATTAATTATTTTCTTTCATTTTAGTTTTAGTTGCTTTTTATTGCAACTGCTCAGACCATCAGTCTACGGCAGTGATTAAACAGTGCAGAAGATGGAAAAAACTAGTCAAAAATCAATAATAATAATTCTAAAACTTAATTAAAAAAAACAATGATTTTGTCTTTAATAAACATCAGAACTTGTAAAATAATCTTTTTAAAAAAGCTGTTTAAAGATTTGTAGAAAAAAACATTTTTACTCAGTTGTAACATTTTAAACATTGTTTTAAGTTCAGCGCATTTTTTTTTTAAAAACCAAGTCTTTTCTGATAAATATTTGTCAAGCTTTGTATGTAAAAAGAAAAAAAACACACACAGAAAATTAAATTGTTATCAAGACAATCTAGATGATTGTCTTGATAACAAAGATTGGGGCATTTGCTTCCATCACAGATTATAGATATACTAGTTTAGCCATGTCATCAAAAAATGACTACAGTATTTAAATAATTTTGCAATTGCATTGTACTTAAAAAAAATCAAAAACATTATTTTTCTCTGCATTTTCTTGTTTGTGTTCAACCAGAATGAACCCAGATTTTGTACACATGCAAAAAGAATTTGAATAAGTAAGAGAGACTACTCCATACTTAGCATTTAATAGTTATTTCCCTTGACAAATGTTACAGGCCGAAAATATAGACAATTAAGTGGCATTATATAAATAGATGTGTGTGTATACTGTATATTTTTTAATTAGCCGAGTCCATTATTTTGCTATAACGTTGTCATGATAGATATCCCCTTCTTATAAATTCACTGTTTATGGCACTTGGTCACTGAAATATGAATTTCTTCCATCTGCAACATAGTGATCATTGTTTTCAGGTCGTAAAAGTGAAATTCTCAGCAGTGATGACAATTCTACCGGAAAAATTTTTAAATGGATATTACGCAATATGCTCTATATACTACCTACATTGTATACAACTGCACATTTGACAATACAGAAAGAAAACATTGCCCGGGATTCTTTAAATACCTACAATAAAGACAATAACATGTTCAAATGGTTCTTCATACAATTGAACTCCTTCTTGTTATTTGTGTTGTAAACAGAATGTTTCGGCCGATCCATTCTTCGGCCTTCTTCAGATGTAAAATCCAAGTGTGATAGGTTAAACAGAAATTATGTTTAAAGCGCATGGCCTGGGTGTTTCTCTCTCCAGATGTGGTCGGCCATAGCAGATTTATCTATCTCGCTCCTGATTGTGGCCTTCTTGTGTTCATCAAGTCTGACCTTAGCCAGACAAGTGTGGATTTCAACCCGATGTGGCTTCCACTTCTCAACAAATCTAAACCTGACAGGACAAAGACACAGAAAAAGGCCGAGAATGGATCGGCCGAAACGTCGTGTTTACAACACAAATAACAAGGAGTTCAATCGTCCGAAGAACCATTTGAATATTAATGACCTTTCTCAAAACTATAGAAAATATCTTTACAATAACATGTATTCAGTAAAGTTGGTTTCAATTCTGTTAAGATGCTGACAAGATTATTGATCCAGTAATCTTAATTAAAGTAGATAATTCTGGCGTTGCCTGGGGAGAAAATAACTGTGCATTTGACAATACAAAAATAAAACGAAATGAAGGTCAGATTCAGTAACCCCTGCCAGATCAGGCTTTTTCACCAAGGGCGAGGGGATTTGAAAGTTGGAACCTTATAGTCAATCACCTTAATGATCACATATAAAAAGACTGGGTTAAGATTCACATCAGTTAAAAAAATCACAAAAATTTTTGCCAATCATAGAATTTCCTACCATCGAATGGAACTGATTTTAATACTTCACCATCTATTTCAGGTACTGGAATGTTCTGTTTTTCTTTCATGAATTCTCTTATTTGTTTTTATTTATGTGCAGTTGTGCACGGGTGTGAAATTTTCACATATTAATTTTCATAAATAAAAAGAAATAAGAGAATTCATGAAAGAAACATTTGAACATTCCAGTATTTGAAAAAGATGGTGAGGCGTTAAAATCAGTTCCATTCAAATGATCCCATTTCGACAGTAGGGCTGCGGCTGGTGACAATGCTAATAGAAGGAAGATTCAGAGTCACCTATTTCTCTGGTGCTGATATTAACTCTCCCTAGCACTCCTCCCCCTTTCTCACTGAATGCGCACAAAGAAACAAATGGACAGACAGTCAGATTTATATATATATAAGGATATATATTTACAATCTGAATACTGTCTGCTATACAAGGATGCAGCCATGCTGTACAAACCAGAAAATGAAATTAGTGATGTACAAAAACCGACTATTTGACAAATCGACTAACTAGTTAACAGAAACAGTTAGCTAAGAAATTATTTCCAATAATTATAATATATTATTAGAAACCCTCTTATGTCTTGAAAAAACTTTTCTTTTGCCCCCCCCCCCGCCTGCAATTTACAATGTAAGTGTAAATTGGCCCCTTAATTTATGTCTGGCAGCATTCATGCTTGTTTTTTGAAAATTCAGACTTTTGTAGTGAGATGCCCAACAAAAGACAAGAGAACTAATGTATTCAATGATCAACCCTTTTTCCAATTTCTTAATTGATCATCCCCAACACAGCATGCTGCCAAAAAACATTGGTCACTTGACAGTTTCTATTGAGTAACTAACCAGACCTGTTATAATTATTAAACTTATAATTATAAGTATTAGTACAATTATTAATTACTACATTATTTTAGGTAACAAACCTTTTGTGCAAACATTAATTTCTTTTTCTTTTGTGTCCAAATGTGAAACATTTTCTAGGGTCAGTGGATCGGTCAGTTAACGGTCGACTCGTGAAACAGGAGGGAAGAGTTTGGTCTATACAGGGGTTCAAGACTAACCAAGAAGTAAGGATGGAACTTCTAACTGCAGTTTCTGTTCCTTGGGTAGATTCATCACTCTTAGATCCCATGCTAGTCCTTCTGTCTCAGCGACAAGGGTTCGTCATTTTCTCTGACCTTGATGGTCAAAACTCAGCCCATTTTATGAGAACCAGTCATTTTTCAGAGTGGGGTTTGACGTAGTATGGGGCACAATTAATTAATTCAACATCTTCTTCACACCCACTCTCTATTCCCAGGGCACCAACCTACAATTCTGTTGGTCCAATTCCTCACTGTCCCAGGGCAGGACCATATATCTTCAATCAGTGGATATGCCAATCAGCTACGCACCCTTTTTGCATAGGTGGCAAAAAATGTAGTTCCAAACTGACTTTATTAATTGGAGTCATAATAGTAATTAATTATAGTTTCTTAGCTTTTGCCGGGGTTCGCCTGCCCTTTGCATGAGGGACCTGTTCTTTCTCTCTTAGGTCCCTGGCACTGAATATTTGTGCAGGACCCCACCGATAAGGGCCGCAAAATCTATCACTATCAGTCTGGACACCTATGTAAACATTCAATTCCTGGTTTTCTCTCCAAATTTCCTTTTTAAAAAGAATATATTAAGCTTAATTCTCTCAGCCAGCAATGTCTTGGGTCTTTAAAATAAAACCGGCTTTTTACCTTTTAGGTAGATTCCATGTATTTGTAAAATCCAGGGTAAATCTTACTTACTTCTAAAATCCTGCCACTGATAGTATCACACAGTAATGACCAATCAAGTCACTTTTGTTTGTTCACACTGGCCGAATTTGACCGAAATAAACAAAAATTGTTCCAAATATTCTTTATTTTGGTTTTTCAAGTTTTGGCTCAAATAAATGGATGCCTTGATTAATCAGGAAACTCATTAACCAGAATCTACTGTATATATATTATTCAGTACTTATGTTTGTCTTGATATAAATAGGTGACCTGATTATGCAGAATCTCCTCCAAACACAATAAAGACAGGTCTGGTTAGCCTCTCAGTAGAAACTGTCATGTGACCAATGTCTTTTGGCAGCATGCCATGTTGGGGTTGATCAACTAAAAAATTGGAAAAAGAGGTGATTAACTGGCCGGACGACCTGATTATGCAGAATCTACACAAAACCTAATAAAGATAGGAATGAAATGTTTTCAAGACTAGATTGACATGTGATAACCTTTTGCCCGAGAAGATGTATGACTTGTATCAAATAACAGAAAAACACAAACATCAACTTGATAAGAAATTCAATCTTCATCCGCTTTTCTAAAGAGATTCATTTACTGGACATAATTCTTTCCACATTTGTTATGAGACATCTACATATGTAGGTATATTTGTTTTATCAGCTTAAAAAACATAAATCAATAGCTTTATTCTGTCTTTCAGTTCTCGCATGCATTAATTCCTGACCACTGACAATCCCCTTCTCCTGATGTTCAATTCATTTCTATAGTAAAATCATTATCAATGTATTTACACATGATAGTCCTATTCTATCAGTAATGCTTGCCTTAATTCCTGACCACTGGCAATCCCTTTCTTCATGATTTGATTTTCTCCGCACCATACGGTTTCTTTACACCTAGTAGTAGCAGACATAATAGTTTTAAATTATTTGAATTACCTAGATGAAAAAGCAACAAAAATTAAATGGAATAGAATATAACAAGAATAGAATTATTTCTCTTGTAAATCTCATTTGGCTCTGCATCAGGATAAACTAAACTTAGTAAATCTTACTATAGTTCACCAAATGTTGTTTTAGTTTTTGGAAATCCCCCCCCCCCGTTTTAAATTTATGCTTAATTGGCTCCTTAATTTGTGTCTGGCTGCGTTCACTCTTGCCTAAAAATGTACTATTACTTTAATTCAACAAATGTCTGCCTGTTCGTCTGTCAGCATAATTCAAGGATGGCTAGAGCTATGCCCAACAATTCTTTTGTGGTTACTAAAGGACACTGGAGCATGATTTTCTCATATTAGTCTTTGAAAATCTTTGCCCGATAATAATGGTGCATTATAGCAAGTGGTATATAATTAAGGTACCCCTAAAAAACTGTATAACTTATATAATGCCAAAGGTCCCATAGGCCTTCCACTGGAATTAGCTGGAAAGCCTAACCATAGGGTGGGTATTTCAGCTAGTATCTATAATGATCATCAGAAGTGTTTTGTTAATTTGTTATCATGTACTGCATTTAACTAGTACTCCTATTAAAGCTCTTTTAGACTAATGTGTGTATCAATCAGAGAATAGTCATTATTTTATTCAAAAATATATCTATATAAAGAATGGTGTGGTTTTCTTTTCCTGTTTGTTTCTCTATCTGTAATAATAAACTCTTCCACTTAAAGGTAACAATTTTTCTGATAAAATATCTCCTACCCATCATTTGAAACAATGGATTCTTCTACTTAAACCAGTTAAGTAGTTTCTTTGCAAAAAAAAAAAATCATCTCATAGAAATTCAAATATATCCATACTTTTTAAGGTTATTTGCACAGCTTAGCTTAGTCTTGCACAAGGCCAAAGTAGCTGAGCACCCAGTGAGAATCAAACTCACTAACGCTCGCAAATTAGTAGGTGAAATGTGCTTGCTAACAATCATGCTACAGTAGGTGCTTTTTAGGGTTATTCAATCAGCTTAGCTTAGTCTGGTACAAGGCCACAGATATGAAGTACCCAGTGAGGATTGAACCAGCAACACTGTCAAATTGTTTTGTGTGATAAACTTGCAAACCATTGCTCTACCTTGACAGTTACTAATACAGGCCTCCCCTGTTATAACGCGGTTTGTTATAGCATGGTTCGCGATATAACGCAGGTGGATGGTGACACCCAAGATATTAATCTAGCTCCAAAAGAGCTAAATTGGTAACCCTGGTTATCACAGCTCGGTTATAACGTGGTTGGCTTCCTTGAACCCCAGCACCAGTGTTATAAAGGGGGATGCCTGTATATACTTGATTACAGACAGTATATTTTGAATATTGTTATCACTACCAACATCGCTGTCATCAACACCACTATTATCAGTAGTAAGTTTTAACATAAAGTTACTGCAGCATATATCATCCTCCTACTTTTTGGTTCTCCCACTTTAGGCAATTATGTGTGCCTTGGGGTGACACTTTTAGGGTTTTTTTTTTTTGTAAACCTCAGATTCCAGGACCTGAGCTTCAACCTACTTATATTAGCCATACTATTGAAATGCTCATCTGAAGGGGCAGCAGACCTCTATAGCTGGCTCAGGCATCTGCCTAGGAGAAGGAAACTCCAATAGAAAACCTACATCCTCAGGACCCTGTGCCTATCCTCCCAACTGTTGGGCATGTAAACCCTTAGTTTAAACGGTGGGTTTGTCACGCCGTACTTCACCTTAAAACTTTATTAGCACCGACCCGAGGGATATTCCATGCACCTGCCTCATGGGCCCACTTGTAGGCCTGCAACGGACTTTCCTGACTCTTTGTTCACGAATCCAATCCATGATGATTTTGAATAGAAACTGTCCCCTGATTTTGCTTGGAAAAAATTTTAACTTTTTTTCCTTATCTCTTTCAGCAATCCGGTTCAAATGGAAGACTGCTGTACAGCCGACCCTGGGCAGATTCCATGGTGCCAGTGATCAACAGCGAGACATTAATGATGACTCCTTGCTTTCTTCCGCTGTTACAAGTGAATCTCAACAACTTGAGACACAAAAGATGTAATTTTTGAGATTGTCTATAATTTTGAGAGATTAACATTCAAAGAGTTTTTCAGACAATTGAACTCATTCTTGTTATTTATGTTGTTTACACAATGTTTCGGTTGATTCATTCTTCAGCCTTCCTCAATCTTTCTTTCCTCACAGATATTACATATTACATTTGAAGAAGATCGAAGAATGAATTGGCCCAAAACGTGTGAACATTATAAATATCAATGAGTCCAATTGTCCAAAGAACTCTATGAATATAACTTTTGATATTTTGATTTGACAATTTCTTTTCTTTTTTTTTTATCACACTGTGACATGTCATCCCCTCTTTTTCTCATAAAACACTTAGGCAAACTGTAACCTTTAGTGTCTGTAGCTGATTTCTTTCACTGAGCAAAAGTTTCTTCTGTAACCGCAGGCACCTCCGAGTGTGTTTAAATTTTGCAGTTGTGTTGTTGTGTCAATTTCAACTATACATGAACAGACACAAGTTACAGACTTTCAAAGTTACTAAGTATACAAGATCTTAGGACCCTTAAAAAAGAATGTAGAGTGCTAGGTTAAGACCAGCCAGATCTTTCTATTACACAGGGAAGTTTCATGATTTTAATTCTTTTTTAATCCTATGATGTGGCCTTCAAAAGTTTAACTCTTAAATTCATGAACCACTTGAAACTGACTGTGTCAGTAGAACTCTTCAATTAATAGAATAAAATAATAATGGAACTCTTCTGTGAATTGAATTTTTTTTTTAAATTAAAAAAATTCAGCTAATGCTCAAAAGGAGATAATTTTAATCAGAAGCCTTTTCTTTGATAATGATATTCAATTTTTTCATATGAATTTAGAAATTAAAAATTAAATACATCTTCATTATTAGTTTTTAGCTTATCTTTTCTTCATCTTATTGTTGCTTTTTATCACAACTTTTGATGTCAAATACCCTCTGACTTCTAAAGCAAGTAGCATGAAGTAGAAATAAGGAAGTAGATTCTAATGAGACTCCCACATGCATCACATATTTGACCTTGTTTTTCAAACACCATAACCAGTTCAGCCACTGAAGTCCATGAAAATATAATCAAAACTGAACTTTTAAACCTTGTGTGCCACTCGAACACATATGCACGTGACATGCATTTACCCCCATAAACTCCAGTTAGCATACAACAAAAATTTGGTAGCCTTTTTGTTCAATTTCACCAGAAATTTCAAATTGATACGTTGCTTGATTTTTGAACTGACCATTTTTCCGACATGTCAGAAAAACATGTCTACTTCGAGCAAAGCTTCACTGTGAACTGAAGATGTGATTGGATTGAAACTTTCAGGGGTTTATGTTGGCTCATTGGTTAACGTATACCACGTGGTTCACACATGCGCACCGTGATTATTTAATAGCCATGCCTCATATATATATATGAGGGTGGATCTATGAAGTCTGTAGACTGACAAGTAGTAATTAGCTGAATTTTGATCTGAAATTTTCACTGTATAATGTTTGATCTACATGATTAATCCTTAATAATTTTTGAGTAGTATATCTCTAATCTTAATTCCTGTTGCTTTTAATCATAACTACTTAGAGCATCATTTTCCGGCTGTTAGTAAACAGCATGGTGGTTGACTAGGGTTTGCAAACTGGTATTTAAAAACCGTTAAATACCGGTTTTCTAAGTTTTCCTCATTTACTCTTAACCCTTAAACTAGAAATGTATCAAATATGAGATTTACTTAAAAAAAGAATTTTAGAAAAAATCTCATATGAGATTTTGTAAAAAAATCAGTGGCAACAAATCGTATGTTTCAGAAAAAGGAAATTATTTTTTTTTTTTTGTTAAATGTATCAGACACTTATTTTTGTTGTATGACTAAATAAACTCTTAAATAATCACAGCGCGCATGTGTGTTTATAAAAATAAAATTTTCAGAATCTTTAATCTTTCACATTAATAAACTTCCCAAATTTAAATTTTCGTTGAAACTGACACCCATGAAAGTTTTCCAGAGGCAAAAGTCTGCGCACACAAATTCCCACTTTGAATAAAAGCCCTGATAATAAAAAGGTGTTTTTTAATAGTCTTTTGTACATTTTTGTTTTACCTTTCTTTTTTTAAATATAAAATAAAAATTATTTAGAAAATTCAATTTTTTTTGTTTAAAATTTCGTTTTTAAAAAACAACAAAAATATCCCTTTCCAGTTTAAGGATTAAGCGTTCATTTTCTTTTATTTCATATTGTAATTTTTTAAAAAAATTAGTTGTTAGAAAGCAAGATTTAGCCAAGGAATTGAAACTGTATGAAGCAACAGGTAAGTGGACTGAGCGTTTGGAACAACTTTACCAGAGCTTATCAACAATAAGAGCAACGAGTGTTGAATCTGAAAGGGAATTTTCGTCTGCAGGATAATTTTTTTTCAAGGATTCGTTCTCGATTGTCACCCAAAACATTAGATGCTTTGTGTCTTTTTAAGATCATACTCCTCGAGTAACAAGAAGTGAAAAAAATATCTCCAAAGCAATAGTTAAATATGTGATGATGTGTATTGTTTCTATTAAATGTAAGTCTTAATATTATTTTTTATTATCCCTGTGCACCTTTTTTTTTAAATTTAAAAAAAAAAAATCTATTTTTTTCATTGCATACCATGTACCCACTCTTCATGGGGTTTAGTTTGAAGGCATGTAGGAAAAGGAGGATAGTGAATAATGTGTTGCCAAGTGGGCGACAAGAGATGTGTAAAAAGAGTGTGTAACGGAAATCAGCGTCCACACAAAAGACAAAAAATACAAATAAAAACCAGTATTGAGAATTTCCATCTGTAATTTACTGGAATCTGTGATGTTGGTAATTTGCAAACACTAGGGTTGACCAGAGCTTACTTTTGATCCATCATGTTTTCTCACTGGTGTACATTGATGGTCTTGAGTAGTTGTGATGAAGAGCAAATTAATTAAGATGAAATAAATACTAGTCAGAAATTAATAATGTTTGACAATGCTTCCTCAAATAATGATATAAATTCAAAATGATATTACTATGATATGACTAATATTCATCACTGAATTGAATGCATTGACAAGAAAAGAGATTATGTTGAAGAATAAGTATTTGTTGTGTAAAATGCTTTTTTCATCATTAGGCTAGGAACTTATTGACGTATAATACCTAATATACAGGGGGCATAGGGTATTTGAGGACATATCATTGCCAAGCTATTGCTTCCTTCAAACTAATTTATATGCCTCTGGTTTTTTTTTTTCAGATATATCATGGCAGATTATAATTTAACCCAAGAAATGAAAAGACACGCTGTTATTGTTGCCTTAAGTGCAAAACACAGCGATTTAGAAATTGCAAACTTTTTGAATGTTGCCAGATCATTTGTTCATAAAGCCTCTGGCAGAGATGTTTCACCTGTAGCTAAGCGGAAAAAGCATTCCCAACGTTCTGACACTATCAGGTCACCAGAATCTGTACAACAGGCCCAGAACATTATTGATGATGACTCCCAGGAAGTTAATGATGGCCATTTCCAGAGATCTCCAGGTGTCAGAGGGCACTATCAGAACTGTGATGCACAAGGACGTCTGATACAAGTCATATGTGATGAGGAGATCCTTTTGAGTTCCCCAGGTTATGCATACCAAGTTTCCAGCATCTGTGATGGTTTTAGTGGTTGTGATTAATGAGGGACATGTCATACCAGCTCACTTCTACAGGGTCTTAGAGTTAATGCTGCTGGCTACATTGAGGTGCTTAAAAGAGTTGTTAAGCCCTGGATTGAAAGAGTAGCCAATGGAAGGCTGTATGTGTTCCAGCAAGACTCTGCTCCTTTTCACAAAGCTCAAGTGACCCAAAAATGGATAGCTGATAATTTTCACGATCATGTGACTCCTAACACATTGCCATCCAACTTGGACTACTCTGTATAGAGCGTTGTTGAGTAAATCAACAACCCCACAATACCAAAGATTCAATGAAGGCCGCCATTGTCAAGATAATGTGAGAAATGAATAAGGATCGTTTGATTTAGGCATGCTAATGCTTCCGGTCCCGCATTCAAGCAGTCATTGATGCTGAAGGCAGTTATGTAAAATAGCTATTTAAGAACAGGTGTACAAATATTCATCAAAATATAATTGTTTTTTGCTCAGATATGTCTGTTTTTCCAAAAGATTAAATTTGTTCTCAAATACCCTACGCACCCTGTATATAGTCTATAAAGCTCTACAAGAAGGAACGATAGTAAATAAAACTGAAATCCACTTGTTTATATACTATGCACAGCAGTCTTTCAGCAAATTCAAATGACAAAATATATTTTCCTAATAAAATATATCAAATAATTTTAAAAGAAAAAGAAAAAAAATATATAATTTCTATGGCTGTTAGCGAAACCCACCCAGAAGTTAATATGTTCTACCCAGGAACATATTCACAAGTGAATATAAATTGAGTAATTTTTCAGTTGCTTATCAAGATAATTTCAGGAATATTCATCTATCTTATTACATAAAAGCCGATGTCACTTTTTTTGTCTGTTGGTCAATGCTAAAATGAGACTGAAATATTTGCACTTTTTTTTATCTGATTAATTATTTCAGTTACTTCCCTTACCACTGGGGAAAAATAGAGGACAAATCTGTGGGACATCCTGTATATATTTGTTAAATTTATCCATACATAAATAATCCCATCATTTTTTACAGGTACAACTCTAGTATATATAATATGATGATACAGTACGGGACCATTTATCTGGCAGGTTTGAGACCAGAGGTGACCTGGATTTCTGGATTTTCCAGATTTCTGGATAAAAGCTTAATATATACTTAAAATATAAAATAAGCAATGAAAAGTAAATAACAAAATTATATTTAACATATACAAATTAATCTATTTCAAAAACAGGGCCTGTTTAATCAGCATTAATCCACTAATCTCCATCTAAAGTCAAAATAACCACGCCATGTAAATTAAAACTAACCAGCCACTGCAATTTCAAGAATTGTATACCATTTCATTTTATGTAATTATGTATATTTATATGTAAAATGTTTGTTTGGCAGAAACACCCTCACCACTTGTGTTCCAAAGCTGTTTACTTCCACACATAAACAAAGTTGGGAACACGATCCAAACTTTTGCCGATGGCCATTTTCCCTGTCACGCACTTTTGGTGTAATTGGTTGGGTGAGTATCTTTATTTAAATTTTTGGCCCTTTGATTAATATATTTGAGGTTTGCCAAGGTGACAGCTTTTTTAGCTGCTATGCCTGGGCACTTTGTATGGAGGAAGTGTAGTGCCCAAGTTCCACTTTCCCTCTCGACCATGTTGAAGGCTTCCAAAGGAAAGAAGTGTTTAATATGTTTGGAAATCAGCATGACTGCAGGGGATGCTTACACAGCTGATTATGGCACCTGGTATTCCCAGACAGTCACCAATCTAGATACTGACCAGGCTCGACATTGCTTAACTTCGGTGATAGTATGAGGGAACCGTAGTATCCAACGTGTTTTGGCCATAACTTTGATTAATAGGATTTTGTTTTAGAAGCTTCCTGATTTAGTACTGCTTGTATTTTGTTTTAGAAGCTTCCTGATTTAGTACTGCTTGTATTTTGTTACTAATTTAAATGTATGTTTACATTTTTGGTTTAAGATGCATTCATGAAGGTATTTGAAGGGTTGTGTATTTTACTTGTTTGACAAATCTGCTGCCAACAGAATGGCTAGTGACAACTCTTTGCTCATGTGTCACTGGCTGCCTTCTAGGATCGCATAAAAACGTCAATGATGTTAAACAAAAGCAAACTTGTGTTTTTAACAATAAAGCAAAGTTTTATTGAAACGTTAAAACACAAAAGCAAACAGATTTGTTGAAACCTTGAAGCAAAAAGTTTAAAAAAATTAAAGCAAACAGTTTTGGTGCAAGTTTGTGTAAATGCAACACTTTTTAATCAACACTTATATGCACTCTGCCACCATCCCAAAGGATATCAGGTGGTGTAATTTTGAGCCTTTAAATCTAATATTGGATGGTTTGACATCGGGTTTGTACCATTCTAATAATTTGTTTTTCCTGAAACATTGTGTCTATAACAACATCTATAACAACTAAGATGAGAACAGTAGTATTGAATAAATCAATGCATATTACATAATAATGACTATTCCTCATCTCAAAAATCAGATGAAAAAATAGAATAATTTTGTTGAAAAAGTAAACAGATTTTGTTAAACATGAAAACAGTTTTGCTGCAACCTAAGGCAAACACATTTGTGGAAACCTTTAAGAATTTTGTTGAAAAAGTAGTAAACAGATTTTGCAAAACAATAAAACATGTTTATTGCTAGTGTAAAGCAAACAGTGTGCTGAAACCTCGAATTGGTTTTGTTAAAACATTAAAGCAAACAGATTTGTTGAAACATAAAAGTATTTAATTCTCAGTTCTGTTGAAATATTACAATGGTTTTGTTCATATCTTAAGTCGAACAGTTTTCTTGAAACCTTAATTGATGCAGATATATATATATATATATCTATCATCACCATCATCAGCCATTGTAAGTCCACTGCTGGACAAAGGCCTTTCCCAACTCCTTCCATGACTGCCTATTTTGTGCTAACCTCTGCCAAGTTTTATCAACAAATCTTTCTATCTCGTCCCTTCTTGAGTCTGGTCTTTTCCTACTTCGTTTACTGTCCCATGGGCATCAATCGGTTAGTCTTTTCCCCATCTATTGTCATCTCTCCTTGCTAGGTGGCCAGCCCATCTCCATTTTAGCTGCTTAATTAGTTGTACAATATCCTTCACTCTAGTCCACTCTCGGATCCATGTTGTTCTTTTTCTATCTCTTAGAGTTATCCCTAGCATTGCTCTTTCCATGGCCCTCTGTGCTATTCTAAATTTGTTTTCAGCTTGTTTTGTTAATTTCCATGTTTCTTTTTATCTTTGTTCTGTTCATCTTTAAGCCTACTTTTTTTACTTTCCCTATTTAGATCGGTTAGTATGTTTTGTAATTCTTCGGATACTTCCGACGACATGAGATGTCATCGGCAAATCTTAAGTTACTTAAGTATTCTCCATCTAAGTTTATTCCCATTCCCTCCCAGCCAGTTTTCTGAAAGATGCTTTCAAGACTAGCAGTGAATAGTTTGGGAGATATTGAATCATCTTGTCTTACTCCCTTTGCTATCTTTATCTTGTTTTTATTTTTATGTAGTCTAATTATTGCGGTGTCATTTTCGTATATGTTTTGGATAATTTGTATGCAATTCTCGTTATGCCTTGTTCACACATTCCACAGTGTTTAAAATTGGTTCTCTATCACTACTCTGAAGTTGTTAATGTTCTCTATCTCTATCTTATTGGGGCATCTCTTCTTAAGGATCACTTTATTCCTTTCAGTTTTAAAGTTAAATTTAGTTCTGCACACTACCATTCACTATGATCACTTCCTACGTCTACTTTGTTTATAACGGTAACGTCTTTAATGTTATTTTTATTGTCAGTTAGTATGAAGTCGATTTTGTTTCTTTGTTGTGCCATTTGGGCTTTTCCAAGTCCACTTTCGGTGGTCCTCAGCTATGCCACGACCGTTGTAAGTGTATATCTTCATGTTGTTTAATGTCAAAGAATTTGTCTTGCTTGGACAGTGTCTGCTCACATTCAAGGGCACATTGCCCGCAGGCACATGAAGCAATGCGGTTGGACCGTTGTTAGGCGATGATCCAACAGGAACGCTACAATATTTGTATGGTTGTGCTGTCATATTGGATTTGGGAAGGTGGTGACTAATTTAGCTCGCCCGTTACCAGTATTTCTGGTGAGCATTTAGGTTGGTGCCACCTTATTTGGTGGGCCCCTATATATCTTCAGGGGGTCTCTATGATCCACGCTGTCTTAGATGGTACCCCGTATATCTATGGGGCTTTCCCCATCTGTGCAGGGTAGCAGAGAGATCCTGCCCCCTCCAGATTTGTGTTGGTTGGCTTGAAAGGGGGGGGGTCAACCGTTGGTGTATTTATTATAAGTTACAATAGCTAGTTGGATATTATTCGTTTTTGTTTTCATTTCGGTCCCTTATTTCTTTAAGTTTCGACTTAGAAAGAGTCCACAGATAAATTTGTTCATTCTTCTGATGGCTTCAAGACGATATAAAATCGTCTGTCTCATTCATCAAATGTTGCGACTGATAAGGAATGTATCAATCTGTTTTTCCAACTGTCTATATAAAGAGGGGGTTGGTTTAATGATGTGGGTAATTACTGGTTTCCTTTAGCTAGAGTTACATTTTTATTTTTTTTTTATTTTTTAAATAATGCAGCATGGAATCGATTTTTTTTTTTTAACATTTTGTAATTTTAAAAAAATTTTTAAGCAAGTATAAAGTTTTCATGTATTTTAGTATGAATAAATTGGATTAAAAGGCAAGTACAACAAAGTTTTACATGTAATTATAGTACGAATAATAAAATTAAATAAAGGATGATTGACTTAAAAATATTAAAAGAAAATCATTCATGAATACTGAAAAGTTTTATTGAAATGCAATAATTAGTTGATTTTTTGTCGATTTTTAAATCCCTGTTACCCAGGGAGAAATAATTTATTTAAAAAAATCTTAATATGAAACCTGAGTAAAATAGATAAATGAAACCGCTAATCGAATGTTTGGTGTCTTGCATACCCCGGGCAGGCCCACGCACTCTCCGGGTCAGAACAGCATGCAAATGTTTGTTTTTGTCAAATCCCTGCTAGTATTTTAATGCAGTAAAAGTATCTTGAAATATTTAAAAATACATGGGTAAAACACATGAAAATACTGAATTGATACTTTAAAAAGATAAATTCTAAAACAAATATTGTGAAATAAAAGTTTTAAAATTCATTAAAATATTATTGGGTACTACATATATTTATCTGTTAAAAGTCTTCTGATAGATAAATGTCTCAAGGAAGATGACTTTTTTCAATTTATACCAATTTTTGGTGAAATTTTGGGGGAAATGAGTTGTCTCTCTTACATTTGTCAATAAAGATTAGAAATGACCTATGAGGTCAAGTTCACATAGTTCATTACCTTTGCTGTGAAAAGACTGGCCACTGTGCCAAATATAAGCTTCCTAGATTGGCTGAAAATGACCTCTGCTGACTTCAAATGACAACATCACAGCCGGTCACCATTGATGTAAATAGATGTGCCTCTATACTAAATGTCAGCTTCCTAGGTATTTGTAGCCTCCAATTACTTAAATAAATGGTGTGTGATATGCATTTGTTTGCAGAAAAATGATGTGTGATATGTATGCAAATAAATGATGTGTGATATATATTGTTTGTTAATTTGGACCATATGAGCGACCAGCACCCCAAATCTTTGCAA
>VCCN01002377.1:134711-153427 GCA_006491835.1 Architeuthis dux
CTATTAAAAAGTGGTAGGGTGTACTTATTTATGGGCGACACTATAGATATGTATGTGTGTAAATATAATATAACAATATTATGATATATCCACGACAAATTTGCTTCACACTTATTAGACTTATGTCTTTCTCTCTCCTCCCTCTCTATCTCTCTCCTTCCCTCACTATCTATCTCTCTCCTTCCCTCTCTATCTCTCTCTCCTTCCCTCTCTATCTATCTCGCTCCTTCCCACTCTATCTATCTCTACCTCTGACAAGGTATTTTGATATGACATCACAAAAATATTCTGGTTGCAAGTGGTTAAGCGTACTACTAGTAATTTAACAGTTGAAGAAGAATAGATCAACTTAAAATAATGTTGTGATAAAAAAGCAGCAAATATAAAAATGAGTGGAATAATTCGACTAGAAGTACAAAAGAGATAATGCTAGGTTTTATGTTCATCTTCAATCTGTACTAAAAACCTCAAACTTCCTTCTTTTTTTAATTCTTCTGATTTTATGTATTGAATCCCTGTAACCACGATCACTGATCCAACCAAGAAACAAAACACATGGTGGCTAAGTATTCTTCCCTTTTCACTCATCTGTCTGTCTATCTGTCAGTGCTCCTGGTCACATTTTTGGTATAGGGCCATGAAAATGTACATGTCTGGTTGCCACCTTCTAATAACAGGTTTTTCATTTTTTTGAAATTTGTCTTTTTTCACTTTTTTTAAGGGGGATGCTCAATTTACAATAATAATCCATCGTGGAATGTGAAATTGACAACTCCATTCTGTCGTTTGTTGGCGCCTTTGATCTCACCAAGCCTTGTATTGTTCTATGTAACCTTGTATCACTGTCTGAAGAGTCAGGGTTGGGTAGGTGGGTTAGTAAAGTCTAGGATGTCAGAGAAATAATCTTAAAGAGTTGGGGTTTTATGACAAGAACGAAGCAACTAGGCTAGTGATTCATTTTTAGGCTGAGGTGGCAATATCTTTTTTTAAGTCATCCATACATAAATGATCCCATCTATTTTGAATGTATGTATTTATTAATCATTGATTAATTGGTATAAAAATGAATCATTTTCCCTCTTTCTGTTTTGTCTAGGCAATGAAGTATTATCAAGTAGCGGCCGATGAGGACCACTGCCAGGCGATGTACAATTTAGCTCTGTTGCACCTTAATTCTCACAATGCCACCAAGAATTCTCACTTCATCATGGCTATCAACTTATTGGAACGTGCTGCAAAACTTGGTCTTCCACAGGTAAGTCCGTTACCTGTATATATGCGTCCGTTAGTTCTTCTAGTTACCGGTTGACTACAGAAGGTTATATAGCTAAACCTGTGGAAATTCCATGGTTTAATTAGAAACAACCACCAAGGAATAAAGATCTATATGACATTTTAATGCTTCATTTATAAGTTACATATACAAGTATACCTTGATTTAGAGCGGTTAATTTGTACCAAAATTTTCCGCACTGTTCAAGGTCTCATTATAATTTAATGTTTTTTTGTTTTTATCTTATTCTAAGTTACTTTAATTTTTAGAGTACTTAACCATACTACATCAAAACTCACACTAATCGAAACTGCACTATTCAAGGTATTCCTTTATACAATACGACAAAATAAAGTAAACAAAACTACTGTTTAAATGTCTGCTTTATTCTTCCACGCTTTCACTGTTTCTTTGACGTATATTCCTTCAAACACCCAGCAATCAAGCCCATCTCTCTTTTTCGCCTCTCTTTAAAATGTGATGTGCTATCGTGACGTGATATATAGAGTGGGTAGCGGTTACACACTTTAATTATTATGATGGAGAAGGTTGTAATGAACTGTTCTCAGTGTGGACTGGACACCACTTGTTTCCCGTGAACTTATTTGTACCCAACTGATACTGTAACAAAAACCTTCTGCTTACTTGAACCCTAACACCAGTCT
The DNA here is from genome assembly GCA_006491835.1 of Architeuthis dux. Lineage (NCBI taxonomy): Eukaryota > Metazoa > Mollusca > Cephalopoda > Oegopsida > Architeuthidae > Architeuthis > Architeuthis dux. Next base: position 136,650 of record VCCN01002377.1, read on the forward strand.
TCCACTATCTGTCACTCACGATTTCAACTTGACTCACCACATCAAGCACTACTGACATCACTCAACTGCCAACCATTTATGCATCCTGGTTTTCAGCCAAACAGAAGTGGCATCACTGTAGCAGTGAGAGTAGTCTTCATTCAACTTTTTTTTAAAGATCTATTTCTTTAAATAAAAGTAAATATTTAGTTAGCCTTGTCTGGCACAGAGCTGCAATAGTGGAGTTTCTTTTGCCAGGTAGTGTCTACTAATTTTTACCATAACCTGGGTTTGAATTCTGGTCACGGCCCAAATCATAATATACTGAAAAGTTTGTGGAATGGCCAGTGATCTTCTCATTCCATGGTAAAATTGATGTAAAAACAGGTCTGGTTAGTCACTCAATAGAAACCGTCATGTGACCAATGTCTTTTGGCAGCATGCCATGTTTGGGGTGAACAGTTATAAAATTGGATAATGGGGTGATCAATGAATAAATTATTTCTCTCGACTTTTGTTGGGCAGTGATCTCTAAAAAATAGTCTAAATTTTCAAAAAACAAGTGTGAATGCTACTGGACATAAACTAAGGGACCAAATTGAGCCACCCACTAAAAACCTATCTAGGAGGGGGAAAATTTCAAAGAACAAAAAACTGACTTTTCTAGACTTAATATGGAGTAAATGTTTAAATTTTCAGCCCTCTAGCTTCATTGGTGCGGTCTGTATACATAATAGCTAGACAGACCAGCTCAAAAACTGAAGAAACCTATGTTGACAGTTTTGGTTGATGGTTTCTAATATCCAACACTTCTATCTTTGTGGTTGAGAGTTCTCACTTAATTCAGATGTAGAGAGAATGAGATGTTTCTTCAGTCAAACCCATTTCATCTGATCACCTTCTACCACATGAAAAGGAGAGAACGTCTTAAACCCCTCTCTCTACTTTGTCTTCTGGCTAACTGGTCACTTCATATACATTTCATGGCCTATAGTACTTGCATATACTACTTTAGTCACATGACTAGATTGCATGCTTTGCCCTCATTTGACTATGTGTAACATTGACATGTCTTTCTAAACACACCACTTATGTAGTCAAGCCAATTTCTGAATATATTACACTATCTATGACTTGGATCTTATCTCACAGGGGGTCATATGCTCCAGATATGGTCTGCCATACCAGATTTTTTACTTCACTTTTGAATATGGTTTTCCTCTGTTCCTCGAGTCTGACTTTCAGGGATTGGATGGTTTCTCCCATATATTATTTTCCACATTTGTATGGGATGTTATATATTCAATCTTTGGTCATCCATTCCTCTCTTGAGCTGCACTTCATGATAGGAGGTGGTTCCTTCACCTCATGCTTGGTTAATATTGGAAGCTGTTTGAGACACATCTTGACCAAGTTTATACTCATGCAAGAGGATTATACTTTTTTCATCTTTGGGCTTAAGGGTCTACACCATCTACAGATAACTCTAAGAATAAACAGTGAATATTAGTGAAAAGGGCATATTTTAATCATTAGAACAGGCTATATATATCATAGCAATGTTGTAGTGCCCGACTAAAAGTTGGTATCTAGAATCGGCCATTATTTTCCGAACAACCTAATAGCTTATGATAATGCAATTAGTTGCCTTTGGATAAGTGGAAAGGTGTTTAACTGAATTGTAAAGTTGTAGAGGGTGTTGGCACTATGTATTATGTCTTTATATTAAATCCTCCTCACATTATTATCCTGACTTTTTCTTTCTTTCAGGCACAAACTCAGCTTGGAGTCTTTTATGCTGAAGGAGAAAAAAATGATTTCAGCAAAGCCGTGGAGATGTTCACAGCTGCAGCGCAACAACAGGTAGGTCATAAACATGGATTATTATTATTATTATTATTATTATTAATAATACAGGTACACCAGCCTCGGTTTCTGAACCGGATTATCCATTTTGCCAGACCAACAGAGGTCATGTTATAATAATTCAATAATATACCTTTAACCCTCTAATTATGCACATCTCATATCTCTAAAGCATAAGGGCTGTTAGAAACTTAGATTAAACAAATATTAAATATGAATTAAAAAGTCGAATGTAATGCATTAATATAAATGAAACAGATACTGGTATATTAACTATTGAATGTTATTATAAAGGGGATTAACTGCTGATCAAGGTTACTTCCCTTTGATCTTTAGGTAACCGTTTTTATTTTTTCTGTTCTATTCACAAGTGTTCCAATATTTTTTATTCTATTCATAGAATAGTCCCACTGTAATTTGGAACGGTTTCAAGAAGTTCATGAAATTAAGAGTTAAACAAATATAATACTGTATTTACAAAGAATTTTGAAGTACTACGACTCCCAATGTGACATTATCAAGTTTTCTCCAGACTTCTACCTTTTCTTGCATCAATATGAAGTTGAGTTTGTGCTTTACACCACTGTTGACACTGTCACTTTGCTTAAAAGCCATTACTAGGGGTAAATGTTAGCAAATTCAGTGAGGATTTCTTTGTCAAACTAGAAACTTTTACTTAATATGATAGAATACTCAATTTAGCCAAAAGGTGGTGTAAGGTCATAGAAATCCAGGGAAAATACTTTGTGGACTGAATAATGATGCTATGAATTAATATGAATGAAAGATTTTGTGAAAACAAATGCTAGAAACATTAGCATCAAGCTAATAATAAAATATTTAAAGTTTGATAATGAAATTCTATTTCTTCCTTGTAATCAGGACACTGAGGCTCTGTATTACCTTGGTGTTTGTTTTGAGGCTGGACTTGGAGTTGACCAAAATGAATCCAAAGCAGCAGAATTCTTCATCAAGGCAGCCAACAATGGACATTCAGAAGCTCAATACTGTCTGGCCAATTACTATGAGCAAGGATTAGGAGGTAAGGCCCACTGCCATTTGACTAACTTGGATGAACCTACTAGTTTTCCATATACAGTTATCCCATGCCATTTACGGGGGTTAGGGGGAACAAGGAGCTGCAAATAATTTTCAGTCCCCAAAACCCATAAATCTTGTACCATAAACCTTTTGATAAACAAACACTTTACCATTCGTAAATTGTAAATGTACAAATAAATAAATGAATACAATAAAGCATACAGTAAAAACTTTAAATTTTAAAACTCAACTTCATTTTTTCTGGTGACAGATCTGTCAATTATGACAGAATCAATATTTTTTTTTAGTTAAAAACGTAAACACAGTCTTAATTTGCTCAGAAATAAATTTCAGCTTTTACCGTAGGACAATGAAGCAAAAATAGTGCCCTCAAACACATGTTTACTGCAATCAGATGTATAAGCATGTAATCTTTAAATGCAGCAGGTTTTCATCAGTACATCGATATATAATTTTGTCGACCCCAAAACAGGAGTCAGTACAAAAAGCAGAGCAGATGTGGAGATTGGCAAAATGGAGGAAGAACGCACAATGTGTGGCTTACAGATAACTAAGGAGCAACGCAAATCATTTTGGTTAATAATAGTCAAACCCCAGTCCAAGTTGGAGGCTAGAGTTGACTTTGTTTTTGTTGTGGTTGCGGTAGAAAAACAATCTTCACCTAATTTAGAGGAGTAAACTCCTCACTGTTTGTCTGTCCTGTCACGTTAAACCAAACCGAGATATAAAATTAACATTTCCATACTGTGATTTTTAAATCACGACCAAGTGATCAGTAGGCGAGCCACCTTACCAAACTGACAAGTCATACATATCTATGAAAATTTATGTTAGAAATACGCAAGGGCTTATTTCATTCTAACAAATAAATATATTTATACTAAAAATATATATTTTAAAATTTGTTTGTTTATTATATATACAATACAAAAGTTGCAGTAATCATCTTCAGTCGGAATAGAAGCTGGAGTGGAGTTTGATCCTGCAGCAGCAAGACTTCATTTTTTTCACTTCAAAAAAAATATATTCTTTCCCTTCAGATTTGCCAAGAGATGAGAATCTTGCCCAAGATCTCTACCTGAAATCGGCAAAAGCCGGAAATGAAAATTCTCAACAAAGACTGCAGGATGTTTTACAAGGTAAGAACATTTTCTTTTAATTTTTGTGTGTGGGAGTTTTGGTGTGTTAAAAAGGGCTCTGCTGTCAAGGGAGAGGAGATTTTGATTAAGTTTGTATTTGGTTCCTATTTATCTGTGCCCCAGCATGGACAGGATGTGACACAAGGTCGGTTTAATGTGGGGAACTTCACACATGAATGTGTGTGGCAGGAACAACCCAAAAAGTTCTCTTTAGAGCTCTGGTCAAATATGGTCAGAACACAATGAAACAAACAGTGTTCGAGTGTTTGTATTTGATTGGTACATGTGAAATGTTGTTTTTTTTTTTTATTTATTACTGATATGAAGTTCAAAATCCTTGAAAAGATAATCTGTAGGAGAAATGTCAGGTGAATATGGAGGATGTTGCAAGATTTCATATCCCAATTCTCTAAGCTATTACAACTCACCATATTTTTGTTTGCTAAATAAATGTAGATAGAGAAAGAAATTACAGAAGATGATTTGAAAAGTTTAGAAAAGGAGATGCGTGAAGAACAGGTTATCCTGTTGAGTTTAACAATGGCCTGCTTTTATTTGAAGTTGATAGAAATAGGGCTGTTATGATTGAAGAATTAGCTGAAAAATTGAATTCAAGCTATTCAATGATTCACTATCATCTGCAAGAACTTTGAAAGGTGCCTAAAATTGGATTTGATAGAAGCCAGCTGTAAAGCAAGAGTGAACGTCTACACTCTCCTGAATGCATCTCGCCAGTTTGGGACAGATTAGTGAATGATGATAAAAAAAATGGCTATTTCACAAAAATATAAAGCGACACAGACAATGGCTTAGTGGAGATGAACAGGCTAAAGCACAATCCAAAATGGAACATAACCCAAGAAAAGTTTTGGTAAATGTTTAGTGGGATTGCATTGGTGTGGTCCACTTTGAGTTGCTACCAGTCAATGTTACGATTACAGCAGACACATCTATTTTCAGCAGTTGCAGTGTTTAAACACTGCTTTAAAGGAAAAGAGGCCCAGTTCAATCAATCAAAATCATGGTGTGGTGTTCCATCATGGTAATGTATCGCCCCCATACAGCAATGATCACATCTGAAATTTACACACTCTTCGTATTCTCCAGATCTTGCTCTATCTGGTATCCACCTATTCTGAAATTTACAGAACCATCTTGATGGACTAGTTCTTAAAGTACACAAAGGGGTGGAAACTAACCTCTCTACATTCTTTTCCTCCAAACCAAAGAATTTTTACAAAAACAGGGTTATCAAGCTTAGGAATTGTTGGAAGTAGATTATGATAATGATAATGAATAAATTCTAATTAAACCTAAATTTTTGACATTTTTCCTGACCCTAAATTTGGTCATTAATTATGGTGAGAATTTTATGAGATTTCATACTGCTATGATCGAATGCCATTCTGTACCTTTGTGGTTATCTCCCTTTTAATTGTTATCTTTTAATTGTCTCACAGATGATGATTTGTTAATATGATTTTATTGACATGTTAGTTGCTCATGTAAAGGTCGACCGTTAGACTTTTTCCCCCTCTAGAATTAGGTATTTAGTTTAGTTTAGTGTTTTCTTTCATTTGTGATAAAAAGTAACTAAATAATTAAGATGAAAGAAAATACTAGTCAAAAAGTAATAATATAATAATGGTTGACAATGCTTTATCTAATAAAAAATAAAGATAATGTTCCTGCTACTAATACTAGTAGTTTAAAAACAATAACAAATATGGTGCTGAGAGAGATTGGGGAAAAATTAAGGGTAAGTTTAAAGGTTAGATTTTATCTTCTACCAAACCATAGTTCTCATAAGAACTGCTGGTACAGTTAAACAGGTTTTCCTGAGGCAAAAGGAATGTGTGTTTGAGTCTCACTGAGAGCTTGTCCTTTATTTCCATTCTGCACTGTTTACTCACTACCATAGACTGAGTAAAGTTGCAATAAAAAGCAACTGAAATTAAGATGAAAGAAATACTAGTTAAAAATCTACTCTAATAATGAAGTGTGATTTTCTTGGTTTGTGTGTCGTAACACTGCACTATTCCACTGACTGGAAGGGGAGGTTAAATCTTTGCTGAAAAATTACTTCCTGTCTACTGTTTCAAACTACACACTATTCCCGGTAAATGAATTTAGTATTTTTGTTTTCAAAAAAAAAAAACCCCAAAAAACCATCTCAATCCATGGATCTTTTCCACTTAGATTAATGAGTAGATCATGTGAAAAAACCCAGATCAGGACAGTTGTTGTATAGCAATGATTAGCAAGCTAATCTTGCTGGCCGTTGTTAGTGGGTTTGATCCTCATTTGATCGCCCAGTTAGATAGTCTAATACCAATTCATGCTAAGCTACTATACACTCTAATAATGAACAGTGTGATTTTCTTGGTTTGTTGTCCATAACACTTGACTCTCTCACTCTGGGGTAAAAACTTTGCTGATAAAAGTATCTCCTACCTGTAACTACAGCCCGGCTGGTACGTGAAGGAAAAGGTTTAACGATTCTTACTGGTGTACATAAATAATCTTTATTACGTGTTAGTACAACATTACGTTCAGTACAACTTTACGTTCAGTACAACTTTACGTTCAGTACAATGTGAAAACGTAATTCGCCTTTGCCAGTTTGTAGCTTGTCTTAGGGCTTTGTGTCCTGATTCGGAGGAGAAGAAACCGTGCGCTCTTGGAGGATGATTTTTGCAAGACGCCCATCGTCAGAAAAATGTGTGTGTGCGCTAAACATGTGTTTTGGATTAACTCTTTTTACAGAGGAAAAATGGCCATAAATTCACCAAGGGTGTCCCTGGAGACTTCTGGTCCTACTTAAATTCTCTTTAGTGAGGACAAGGCCGGGCGAAACGACTGCCTGTCCTTTGAGGAGATTGTTTCTTTATCACGAAGCGTGTACGATGGCACCTGGCCACTCCCCACCCCAACTCTTCACCCCCGGCCACCTGGTTCTTTGTGAATTTACTTTTCTTAAATTATTTCTGTCTGGCGTCAACTACACTAGCTGTTAATATGCGTTTAACAGTGTATCAATGGTAATTTCCAAGTACTCCATTCCGTATAGTCCAAAGGAGACAAATGATGAATGACTGGAGGGCCAGGTGTTGGAAAGCGGGACTGTTACCTGCTTTCTACCGGAACAACTAATTTTGTATGGGTTGTTCAATGGTCAATGTTTTATCGAGGTGCCTTCTCTTTTTTCTAAACTTCCCTGATGCCCCAAAGGGGTGGACCATCATGCTGTACTTAGGTTCTGAATCCACGTCTCTATTCTCCCACCATAGGAATCATAGATGATCTCCGTCTTTGTTGCTAACGTGGGACATGTGGAACATTTTTTTTCCTTATTGCACATGGCTGCAATGAGATGACTTTGGGGTTGGCAGAGCGCTCCAGACAGCCCATTTGTAATGTTCGGTGCAATCAACAGATTGTGGTTTAGGGCAGTGTCTTTATACCTTGAAGCGGCATCAAGGACTACTCTGATTTCATCCGGCTTCCCATGGCAGTAAACTCCTTGAAGTGTGATACGCCGTACCTTTCCCAGCTCTGGTTGCCTGTCTGCATTCTCCACATCACCATCCATATAAACACCTTCTGTGAATTTTGCATAGTCCAGCTTGAATTTAGCGTGTATCGATCGGACTGAGGCGAGTTCTTCATTGTCAGGGAGATGGGAGCGTACTTTGGGCGGAAGGGGTACTTCGGGGTGGTCACACTCGTTCTGTTGGATGGGGACGTGTGCATGCTCAAGCGCGATGATGTCACTTGAGTAGGCGAAGCTTGCGCTCCACTAGGTGAACTTCAGGGGGTTGTAAGAAGTTGCAGCGGGTTCTGGGGCTGGGACTCTGATGAGGGCCTCTGACTCAAGCAATGACTGCTGGAGTGATGCTTCGTATGGAGTAATATGCCCTCTCCGGCCTCCCATGAAGGGAGCAAGTGAACTGGGATTTCACTGTACACAGGACTGCTTTTCTTGCTCCCTCCTTTCGTCAATAGACTGAGTTTTTTTTTCAGTAACTCTAAGCTCTCTTTGGTCTGCCACCTTCTTCAGTTCCTGGCGTTATGCGTAGAAGGCATCTTCAAACTTGATTTGAGCTCTCTTTGCAGCTAACTCTGTGGCTGCCTCTGCTCTCCTAGCTGAGATGCTTAGTGTGGAGGCATGGTTGGACCGGTGGCTGGGTGTAGTGGCTCTGGAAACTGGGGGTGGGAGTCAAATGAGGACCACTGACTACTGCAATGACTGCTGGAGTGATGCTTCGCATGAAGTAATATGCTCTCTCCAACCTCCTGTGAGGGCAGCAAACGGACTGGGACCTTTTGCGTCACTGCACGTGGGACCTCTTTTCTTGCTCCTTCCTTCCGTCAATAGTCTGTGTTTTGCCTCAATAGCTTTCTCTCATTGGGTTTCCATCCTCCGCAGACACCTGGTTCTTTGTGAATTTACTTTTCTCAAATTATCTCTGTCTGACCACCTTTTGAAACTATGGACTCTTCAGCTAGAACAAATTTGCTACTATTTTTCCTTAGATAATAGTCTCATAAATATTCAAATATTTCCGTGAATTTTTTTGCGGGTATTAATTAGTTAATAATAACTAGAAAGCACTCAGAGAGCGCATACATCTGCAAGTAATTGTCCATGGATTTGTCCAAAACTTCAATCACTCTTCTGTAGTCACTAAATTTCATAGAAATTAGTAGGGGAGGCAATTGTGCATGGATCTGCCCCAAAATGTGTTCACTTCCTCTGTAGCATTTTTTCCACCCTCCCACAAAATTTCAAGGAAATTCATTGAACTTTTGGAGATATCATGTGGACAGACATGAGCATATACATAAATGTATGAAAAAAACCCAGAAAAATATCTCTTCATCAAAAAATAAAATCCTGGATCCGCCCAATTTAACCATCTCTTCCTTACCCCATTACCCATCCTTCAAGAAAATTTCATTGAAATCTATTCACTGCTTTTGGAGATATCAACATGGACAGATGGAAAGATGCTACCAAAATTTTGTAGTATCAGCCTGACCACTGGAAAAGTATAATTTTCAAGATGGCATCCAAATCATTAAAATACCCATTATTCATTCATTATTCATCCTAGATGAGTTTTTTCCAACGGTTTCTTGTAGTATCAAGTATGTTTAATAACATATCAAAAGTTTACCACAGTCTAACTACTGGAAAGGTATAATTTTCATGATGACATCCAGGATTGCTGCCGAATCCTTAAAATGCCTAATACTCCTTCATTAATCATTCTACATTTATGAAAACCCATCATACCCTATAAAAGAATTACAATAGGAGGTTTCTCAATGTTTTTTTGTAATATCAGGTGTGCTCAATAATGGTACCAGGGCATTTGTGTCCCTGGGCATCTTGAGCTACTTTTAAACAAACCACCGTCTCTGTTGCTCGATATACTGAAAAGAGTCATATTTATGGTTTCTGATTAAATTACACCTTTTTAAAGATATATGCTTCTATTTTAGTAACTTTACACACGTTTGTGTGTTTTATCGACATGAAATTATGTTACAATTTGTAGTTTCTGTTTAAAATTACACATTTTTAAAGATATAGTCTTCTATTTTAGTAACTTTACATAGGCTTTCGTGAGTTTTATCCACATTATGCTGCGATTTTCCGAAAGGAGATGTACACGCACTTATTTTAAAAACACGATTACATTTTTTTAAAATTATTCTTAAGCTTTGCTTTTGCTAAAAAGAAAAAAGCTGAATACTTTTTCAAAAAATGTTTTTTTCCATTAATTAAAAGCTAATGTTATTGTTTACACTGTACTATCGGCAAAAAAATACCAAATGAAATGAATAGGATTTACTGAACGGAGATGAATAATAACTGAAGGTTGGTTCATGACAATGTTAGTGAGTGTTTTGTATCAATTTTTTTTTCTTTTTTTTTTTACAGCAAGTGATGTTTAGGAACAAACAAACAGGAATCTGTCAGTTTTCTCTACTTTGTAAATCTTTTTCTTGTGTTGTGAAGATTGAAACAAACTGTTCAAGTTTTACTTTCAAACAAATATTATTGAGTTTGAGTAGGTCATTCACTACCTCATGAAATAAATGTTCAAAGACGAACCCAGCACTCCTTCAGCAAGGCAGTTGTATCAAATGCTCCAGAGGGGAAATCTGTCAAAATATTTTGGAAACTACCTGAGCAATGCTTGGGGTATGCTTGATTGATTGTGTTAAACCATATTAAAGTCCATGTCTTGCCTGAAGAATTTCATTTGGCCACTTACAAACACCAGTTCAACTGCATGTCTACTTAATTTATACTGTTTTCTGAGCACCTTCCAAGTTTTTTAAATCTTTTCATCTTAACACATGACAACCTTCAAGACCCTTAGAATTTTTCAGAAAGTTTTTATTTATCTTAATTTCAGTAGCTGATATTCCCTAAAACGCAATTTTAGCCAATCTTGGATACATAATTTTCAAAATCTTTCTGGGGGAGCATGACCACAGAGCCCCCTAAAAGTATAAAAACAACGTTTTGGAAGCCAGTCAGCTGAACAGGCTGGATCTGCCTCTGCACATTAAAAAATATACTTGGCAGTGAACAGGTTAAAAGCAGTTCTTGGCTGTTGTCAAATTTCTCAAAAAGGTCATTTATTTGGTGGTTTGCTTTTTGTCAAACTCCTACTATGGAGTTGACTTTATTTTCCCCTGGTAACAACAATGACAACAACAATGACACTCACCAAAATTAGAACCCTTCAAGACTACTGAGGAGGTTGAAATTAGAAGACTTATAAAGAAAACTTGGTGTCACCAACCCCCCTTCCTCCACAGGCCACCCTATTTTCTTTCAGTTTATATCCAGAATTGCCTCAAATTATATCTAGATTTTCATGCCATTTATCTAGAAAAATATCTAGATGCTATTTTATTAAGTCTCCTTCCTTGGTTATAAGTTATTTAAGCTTCAGTCAGAGTGGAGTTTGACCCTGAAGTAGCCAGTCTTGTTAATTTTTGTTTTTGTCTATTTCAGAAAATTCCAACAAGAATGCTGAAGTTTTGAAGACATCCTGTTCTGTGCCCATTTTGAATTCAATAGAGAAAGTATCTCAAGTAGCCACCATATTGACTAATTCCTTCTCTTCCATGCTTACGAATTCTGTTATGGCCCTGAAGGCAGCGTCATGCAACAATAACAGTTCCCGAGGGAGCAACGTTGATTTCTATTATATCGAAAATATCAAAGGCATTGAAGAGCAACTCGACAACCACCTGCAGTACATGCCACACTGTTGCACAAAAAGGGATATTCCCATACCCTCAGCTTCAGTCCCCAGTGAGGTACTTTGCTCCTAACCAGCTGGAGAACTTGAGATTAGCGAGAGTTTCAAATAAATATACAGAATTTTTGTTCTTCTCTTCAGAAAACTCTTTGATCATGTTGAGGTGTACTAGACAACACTGTGACCTGTTGGGTCACCCTTTCAGAGAAAAGTAGTGCAATCTGATGTGACCAAAATGAACATTAAATTTAAAGTCCTGATTGCAACTGGATTTTTTATGCATTTGCAAATAAATAAATAAAGGAGACTTTACTTTATAATAAGCATTTAATAGTTAACTCTCTTGAAAAATCTGGGGTGAGCACAGATGCAGACTCCACACTACTATTATTAATTTTTAACGCATTCTTTAAGTTAGCCTAGCGTACCTTAATTCAATATATATAGCTACAATGCACTGTTTCAGCTAATTTGAGGTCATAAACAGAATAAGAATTTTAGTATTATATAGATATGCAAGGTTGTAAATTTTTCTGTTCCAATTGCTGATGCCATTGAACAGATGGTCTAGAAAGAAATTCTACGGAACAGGGTGTCCAGATTTAGCCAGAAGGGGAGATAATCTGAGCCTTATCTCAGAGACACAGGCAGTTGGGTACGTTGGTCCAGGAAATAATTCCGCAAATCAAATTTTCTATAGGAAAATAGAATTTACCTAAATTTAAAATCAAACCAAAAAACAAAAAATAAAGCAAAAGAGGCTTAATATACACATTCTAAAATTCTATTACTATATAGATTTAATATTTAAATAAAGACTGCAATAAGCGCCATCAGTAAACTTTTGCATAATTGCTTGTATGCATGAAAATATTTTTTTTAGAGAGAAATTTGACTTTTGATAAAGTAGTTTATATTGCTTTATAAGTAATATAATGTTGCATGTCATAGGAGAAACCTGCTTAAATGGGCTCACTAGCAATTGTTTTCGCTGTAGAATTATTACCTTTTCCTGGTAAGTCTGAGATAAAACTTGGATGATCTCCCCATCTGCCAACCTTGCAGAGTAATTCTTTTTGGGGGTTTCAAGTAACAGATGAATAGTTCTGACCAAGAAAACAATAATAGATTTGTACAGTTTTTCTAGAGTTATTCATTGTTATTAATTGTTGCATATTTCAATTGCAACTTCTCCGGTAATGAAGCTATCAATAATTTTAATCAGCGTAATTAAGAATTATATAAATGCTTCTTTGTCAAGTTAAATATAGATTTAGACCATACATTCTAATGTCAATTTGTCTGATAATATTAAAATAAATTAATGCAACTGACGATTAGTAGAGGTGTGTGTATGTGTGTGAGTGGCCAACAAACCATTTTTAAAAAGTTGATATTTTCATTATTTTTAGAGCTACAATGCTCAGTTTTTTAAATTTAATTTGAAGCTTGAACACTTTGCATTATGATTCATAGTGTTTAAGCTTCAAAATAAAAAAAAAACTGTGATTTTAGCTCTAAGAATTATGAAAATATCAACTTTTTAAAAATGGTTTGTTGGGCACTTATCATGTGTGGCCACACGTATATAATTTGCCTGCTGAAAGTCTGCATTAAAAAGAGATGAGGATATTAGTCTGAAGACCTTTCAGGATCTTAATAACACCACATGAAGAAAATATAATTTTTGTAAGTGGGTTGGTTCAGACTAATTTCCTGGTCTTTGTTGTTTTGTTTTTTCACAATGTTTTGGTCATGTACTCTCCAGCCTTCCTTGGGTATCTGTCGTGTTGTGGAATGTCATCAAATCTTGTTCTCAGAATGTGCATCCCATCTTTTGCCTGGGTCTGTGTCTTGTTGAGATTGTCTCCCCCTAGACACTGCGCTGAACTTGTGACCTCCTTTTGAACTTAAGATGGGAGTGTGTCCAAAGAATACACAGATAAAGGCACCAGATATGACATGTATGAGAGGGAATGTGTATGCTCCCTTAAAACAAGATTTGATAACATTCGAGAACACAATAGACACTCGAGGGAGGCCAGAGAGTACACGGGCAAAATGTTGTGAAAAAACAACAAAGATGAGGAAATTAAAACCAACCATATACAATTATTAAAACACCTTGTTTAACAAAATTATACAATTAGTTGACTTTTGACTTATTAATGTAGAGCAGCATTTATTGACTGGTGCTTCCAAAAATAGTTTTATTTTCAAATAAAAGATTTGTCATATTCGTAACATAAAAATCAAACTCTGTATAACCGGTACACAATCTCTTATCCCAAATTCCAAATATCAAAAAAACTTTTTCCATTTTAATTAAAAATATAAGCACTTGAATATTTTTTATTAGTACTTAAAAACAATAGTGTCTGATCCTAAGGGTTTCGGATAAAATATTATTTACCTGTATATAAAAGTATTAAATGTCTGTATTTTCATTTTTATAAGGTTTTTTTTAAATTCTTTTCTTTTTTAAATTTTGTTATTAGCTTAATACTGCGGGTCTCTTCCAGAAAGGGAGGATAAAATCAGAAAAGGCTTCCCCTGTTATAATTTGATTCATTAAGGCGCCATTCACATTATAACGCGGGTGGATGGTAGACCCCAAAATATTGATCTAGCTCCAAAATAGTTAAATTTATCACAGCTCAATTATCCGTTTCATTACAACATAGCTGACACAACACAGCAGAATGGATGCTCGAATGAGGCTAGTGCATGATGCAATTATTTCAACTGCTAAATACTGTTGTCTCTGAGTACAGTGTTGCCACGTGACTAGTATTGTGGCATAAAATTTACATATGCATAAATTCTACCTTTTTATCCTTAGGGTGGAATCCTTTATGAAATACCCTGTATATGGTGAGTAAACTATCTATTTGTGTATATATGTATAAACATATATAAGGAACTGGTCTGGTTAGTCACTCAATAGAAACCGTCACGTGACCAATGTCTTTTGGCAGCAAAAGATTGGAAAAAGGGGTGATCAATGATTAAATTACTTCTTTAGCCTAGGATCCAAGTGTAGTCTCTGTGCGCTCTAGTGTTACCAACGGAGAAACAAACAGAAAAGGTCTCGCTATTTATTATATAGATGTGTGTGTGTGTGTGTATATATATATATATATATAAGCCTAAGAAGAGATTCAAAGATTGTGTAAAAGATTGCCTTACTTTGTGTAAGATAGATGATCCAGAATGTAAATTTCTAGTGGGTGATAGAAGCAAGTGGAGAACCTGTATATGCAATGGTATTAGACAGCCGGGCCAGAATCAAGCATACAGCTAAAAAGGGGCAAACAGTGGATCCTGCAGTTCCTCAGCTGAAATGTTACATATATGAGAGAATATGCTTATCCAAAGCAACCTTACGAGCTCAAACGTGAGATCTGTAGGCGAACCTGCTCAAACCTTTCTGGATACACAGACACATGAATATATATAAACGGCAAGATATAAAACCGCTATTTGTTGGCAGTGTGTGCAACAAGATCTGCAAATCTCTAGCATGTATGTATATCATCATCATCATCAGCCGTTATAAGTCCACTGCTGGACGAAGGCCTTTCCCATCTCCTTCCATGACAACCTATCTTGTGCTAATCTCTGCCAGGTCTTACCGGCAAACTTTTCTATCTCGTCCCTCCATCTTGTGTCTGGCCATTTCCTACTTCTTTTACTATCCCATGGGCACCAATCTGTTAGTCTTTTCCCCCATCTATTGTCATCTATTCTCGCTAGGTGACCGGCCCACCTCCACTTTTGTTGTTTAATTAGTTGTATAATATCCTTTACTCTAGTCCTTTCTCTGATCCATGTTGATCTTTTTATATCTTTTAGATTTAGATTTCTCCTGCATCTTCTAGAAGATCTGTCGTTATGCCGTCCTCGCCTGGGGCTTTACCGAGTTTCATATTTCATAGTGCAGATATTACTTCTTCTACTGTTATGTCTGGGATATCGCTAGTATCTATAGGTTTAGTAGTTTGTGGTATGTTTATTCTTCAGTTACTTTAGTCAGTTCTCTTCTGTTTTTGATAAGTTTGCCATTTTTATCTTTTAGTGTAAGCATCTGTTGCTTGCCGGTATGATCTGTGGATCTGGCGTGCTTTAAACTCTTCCCCTTTCTGATGGCCTCTACTACTCTCTTTCCTTTTTTCGCTTCTCGTTCATTTATTTATTAGTTTAAGTTCTGTTTTTTTGTTTTCATCTTTAGTTTTTATCTTCGTATTTCTCCTCTGTTTGATTAGTTTTAATGTTCATTTAGAGTATTTCCCTGTGTTATTGTTTACGTTTGTACCATCTCTGCCGCTTCCTTAATTATATTTGCCAGATCATTACTCTTTTCCTCTATGTCACTGTCTGTATTCCACAAGGCCTGAAATCTGTTCACTATCGCTACTCTGAAGTTGCTAATGTTTTCTATTTCTAGCTTATTGGGGCATCTTCTTAAGGCTCATTTTATTTATTTCTGTTTTAAAGTTATGTATATATGTGTGTGTGTGTGTGTGTATATATATGTGTGTGTATATATGTGTTAGCTCAGTCGGTAGAGCAGCGCCGCGTATAGGTGGCTTCCAAGATGGACGCGGGTCCGATGCCCGCACAGAGTTCGTTTCTTTATTCACATTTACGATTTAGGCCGCTCGTTTAGCAGCCGCTCACACCGACGCCGAGTAAATATAGGCTCTCACTAATAAATGTCATTATAATTATCATATTCTGTCGATCGGATATGAAATTATCCATCATTTGATTTCATATATATACGATTACACTACTACCTAACATATATTAAATATTCACAAAAATAATCACAAACAGACTAACAGGTACTCTAGACGAAAACCAATCACACGAACAGGCAGGCTTCAGAAGCGGCTACTCGACAATAGATCACCTACACACAATTAACTAACTAATCAAGACATCCCTAGAATACAACAAACCACTATATTTGGCCTTTGTAGATTATGAAAAAGCATTTGACTCAGTAGAACACGCAGCAGTTTTCAACGCAATGTGTGAACAAGGCATAAATGAGAATTACATACAAACTATCCAAAACATGTATGAAAATGGCACTGCAATAATTAGACTACATAAAGATACAAACGAGATAAAGATAGCAAAAGGAGTGAGACAAGGTGATACAATATCACATAAACTATTAACAACAAGACTTGAATGCATCTTCTGGAAAAATGACTGGGAGGGAATGGGAATAAAAGTAGATGGAGAATACTTGAACAAATTAAGATTTGCCGATGACATTTCCATGACATTGGAAGCATCCGACAAACTAAATATGCTATATATGTATATATGTGTGTGTATATATATATATAGATATATGTATATATGTGTGTGTATGTGTGTATATATGTATGTGTATATGTATATATATGTGTATGTATGTATATGTATG
>VCCN01002377.1:154927-167530 GCA_006491835.1 Architeuthis dux
TAACTAACACTATCCCTAAAATATATCTTTTGTAGTTAAATTTAATAAATACCATTTTAAATGGTCAAGTTTTCTGCTTTCATTTGTTCCACAATGCGTTAGCCCCGGCAGCTTAAATAATTGTGTCTACTGAAGTTACCTCCCAGTTTTTGGCGAACCTAAACCAAACAATTACCAACTACACACATGAATAAATAGTATTGCGTACATGAATTTGTTGATAGTTGTATAAAACGAGTTTCCCCATGCAGTAAAAAAATGACAGTTGTATTTAAATAATTTTGCAATTGCACTGTTCTTAAGAACACATAAAACACATTACGTTACTCAGCATTTTCTCGTTTATGTTCAACCAGAATAAATCCGGATTTTTTTATGCATTTGTAATAAATTGATAAATAAATAAGGGAGGCTACTCTACAATTAGCATTCAATAGTAAAACTAATGATAGTTTCTCGTTAATGGTATAATATTAGATTATAGATTTCTTTTAATCTATATTAATTTTTTTTTTTTTACTACATAACAGATATTAGACAATAAAGGGGAGGTAATTATAGTTACTTCCCTTACATCGTAAGATTTTGCTCAAATGTGTTTACGTTTTTTTTAAATAAGTATTAATCGTAAACTTTAATAAGAAGCATTTAATTTGTTGTTGTCCTAATAGAAGTTCGTTTCCAGTCCAAGAGATAAAATTAAAAAAGAAAGAATTATTATTCGAACCAATGAAAAGATAGTAAAGAAATTGACTAAAGGCAGACGATCTATGAAAAAGAATTATTAGTGAAACAGAATTGAAGAGAACGAAGGTTTTGAGACAAAGGAAAGAGAATAAGCGTAATTTCGGTGGAGCCGATGTAAATGTGTTTCTTCAAACTGGAAATAAAGGATAAAATAAACTCTACTCGATTGACTGTAGTAGTTTTCCAGGAGAAATTTTGTATAATTTTCCCCAAATCCGTTTGATTTTCTTGTTCAGAAATTGATTATATAAAGAGAAAATAATTCCTTTATGAATATTTTGGCTTTGTTCTTCTTCCAATAAGTGTTAGTCTGTCAAGTTTGTTCTCTGCATATTTTAATTGACATCCACACGCTTTCTATACAAACATATTAACAATATATTACTTTTAACTCTGGGTAAAGTTGCTTATGAAAAAACATTCTGACACGAACGACTGAATGTGGTGATAACCTAAACTTAAGGGAAGTCGCGACATGACAAGTAATCTCCCTTGATAAATGTTACAAACAGAAAATATAGTCGATTACTTGGCGTGTTATATCAGTAGATTTTTGTGACAAAATGTGTATGTAACATGTCTTGAGGCTCTCAAACATCTTAAGTTTATAGTATGTGACTCTTACATTGATCAAGTTTGGCCACCCCCGAAATAGGACCAGGACTGGTCGAATTTGTGCGAAATATCATCGGTACCAGCATCATAATCTGACATTTCAGGACAGGAATTAATTCGAAAACCTTCATCCACGCACAAAAACCAGTAGAGGAGTTTGGATCAAATAAAGAGTTCAAAATGTCTAACTTTGTAATGCGGTTATTTTCTATCCAGGGGTCGGCGAACTACGGCTCGCGGCCTCATTTCATCCGGTCCGCCGACTTCATTTTAAATGTGACGTTGCATACAAAAGAAGTCACTTGTTCTCCTTATCTTTTCACCCAAAATTTAAAATTCATACAGACAAACGCTACAATCTAAATATTCAAAACCTCAAAAATATAACCGATTAATTGCTGATATAATTTCCATTTTTTTTTTGTCGTAGTAACATTGAATCTTCGTAATTTTAAATCCAAATAGAAAGGCGTTCGAAAGATGATGCATATGACTTTCAAGATATCGTTGGCATTCACTAAATTCATCTATCTTTTGTTAGCGAAAAATAAAATTCAGTATCGAAAAATAGTGTAAAAGTCCTATTTTTGCAATGGCCTCAAACGAATCAATGTTTTCTAGCTAAAAATGTTTTTAAATGGCGGATTGCTGCTGTTCTATAAATATAGGACCACAATTTGGCAATATTTTGTCCCCAAAAACGAATTTCATAGTTCGCATTGATTGATAGTACATGGAAGTTTAATTAGGTATATACTCCTATAATAAGAAAAACATTGAAGTAATTTTTTTTAAAAAACAAGTTGTTTCCATAGCCTTGTATGATTATTGTCTCATTTTTTCATTCGCTCTTGCAAGACATAAAAACATTTCGGCGAACATGGAGTTATTATCCGTCGTTATTGGATCATTTGAATTTCACAGTCTTGACGTATCTTTCATGAATTCTCTTATTCCTTCTTATTTATGCGCCATTTTAAACATCGAATGTGTGCGGGCGTTGCGCACACCTCATGTTAAAATGGCGCATAAATAAAAAGAAATAAGAGAATTCATGAAAGAAAACGTGTCAAAATCAGTTTCATTCAAATGATCCAATAACAACAGTTAAAAACTCCATGTTTGCCAACATTTCTAACCCGGTCCGCCTCTCAAAAGTTTTGCCAACCTCCTATAATTGGTTGGTTATCGTCTACAAGCACCATTCGCTAGTCCGACACTATCGGTAATCCGTGAACCTCATCGTCCATATAGATAGTTGATACAGTGGTTGCAGGACTGTCGTAGCCAAGGGTTTTTGGCTTTTTTGTCTCCGTATTGTTCAATGATGCTAATGTAACCATCCTATTGGCATCAACCAAAAAGTCGAGGTTTTCTTTTCTTTCCAAGTTAAGTTGACTTCTAAGTGATTCTATTGTCTCGTTTTGGGCCGACCCTCTTTTGGCACAGTGATATAGACATAATGCCATGATGACTATTACAGTCAATAAGAAGGCGGAGGTGAAGAGGAAGCGAATGACCATAGATGCGGTCAATGGCCAAAGTTCGATGGTGATGGTCAGTATGTCATACATATTGTTGTAGACACGGAATGGGCCACATCCTCTGGACGGTGGGACAAAGCGGATCACGTATACAATCGGCAAACAACAGAGAAAAAATGACATCATGAGGACAGTTGCAAACAAAGACTCCGACTTAGAAGCTTTGTAGGGCTTTTCGAAGGCTGCGCACCACTTGAGAGCTGAGAACTTTTTAAGATAAAAAGTGAAGAACAATTTTAAAAATACCATCGAAGGCAAAAGCGGGGCAAAAAATAATCCCAACCAACAAAGTGACTGCGTATAGACCAGATCCAAGACATTTCGTGGAACGTCGAACTTAGGCTCAATTAATTTGATCTTGGTGTAGATAGAGAGTACATGAAGAGATGGTTCAACGATGAGGCACATGCTGAGTGTGATCAAGAAATCCATAATGATCAACTTGTGAAATTGTTGTCCGATATAAGTCTCCCAACACCTTAAAGGCGCACAGTTGGCCATTCCAACATTACAATTGTCTTTAGGCGTGCACGTAACTTCTTTGTAGAGACTGGCCACCAAGAATATTAGAGAAGCGAGTCGGACTAAAATATTTCTGACTAACGTAATGATCACCTCATTTTGAGGCCGGTAATCTTCTACAATGGTGATAATAGAGAAAAAGACTGGAATGAAACCGTTCAGCGCTGATATTGTTATAGATGGGAGATATTCAATTAGAAAGTGAATGGTCTCGTGGAGGGTGCGAAACTCATCCAGTTTGACGTACATCGTTGTATACTGCGTTGTGAAGTAGATAAGATAAGCACTTGAACCGAGACACAGAAGCACACATATATTGACAAGAATCCGAATAAAGATGATCCGTGCATATTGTGATGTTGTCATATTCTTCCATTTCATTCTGTATCGCTCTTCAGCTAACTCAGAAAGTATTTGCTTTTTGAGACTTTTCCGTCTTAACTTGGCACCGGTTGCATCGGTCATTGTGTAATCCCAGCCGAGAAATATTAGGGTGGAAATCAAATAACGGGTAGAAGGCATAACGTCATAGACGATGTCTTTGAAATTAGAGGTCGATTTCTTTGCCATCATAATCACGCTGTAAATGAGACAAGAGATGCACACTAGGAGATAAGCCAATGGAAGGATGTACGTTCTCCTGCGGTCGAGTTCCTTCCCTTCATAGTACCCATAGAACATTGGGGACTTTTCCATCCACCCGGTTCCTTTAAAGAATTCTAGTAATATTCCGTGCCAACTTGTGCTATGGTTCAAAATGTATTGCTGTGAACAGTACTGCGAGTAGTTGGTATGAACGTAACTGCTATCGATTCCTAAAACAGCTTTAGTATAGTCTTTTTTGTCAAAGGCCATTTGTGGAATAACAATAAGGCTAAAGAGAAAATAGACGAAGAAGAAATTGAAACAGACACTCCATCGCAAAAAGAGGAAATAAGAAGCCACTCCACTGCCATGATGACCTTCAATAGCCTTCACTGGTTTTTGCCAAGGTTCTAATTTGGAGGATACTTCACGTAAACAACTTCTGATTTTTATAATTCTCTGTCGAGTTTTGCTTATGTCTTTCTTTATTAAAGGTTTCAAATCTCCGCTAATCGACCTTCTTTGGCGAATAGAAGGAATCGTTGTGATAGGGAGTCTGCAGTAAGATGAAGGAGTTCGTGATGGACAAGACATTTTGAAATCAAACAAATTAACAATCCAGTCCAATAATGACCACTTTTAATTATTCTAACAACAATTACCACAGGAAATAGTAGCAAACAGAAAATTCAAAACGTACACAGAAACGCTTGTAATATAATTTATTCCATTTTCAGTATAGCGTAGGTTATTTCAGTAGGTTATTCTATAGTTTATACGCGGAGACGTTCTCAAACCCTTTCTTTTCTAAGCTAAGAATTCCATATCGTGTCCCTGTAATTTACATCGAAGTAATTACTCCATATTACCTTTAATTCCACCTGTATTTACCTTGAGTAGGTATTGAGGTGGTACAGGGTGGATATTGAAGTTTCTTTTACTTCTTCTGAGCATGGTCTGTTGATATCCCCAGTCATCAGTGTAATGTGCGCTTTGCTGAGATATCTGATGCTATACAAGTTGCCCAGACACTGCACACACACAACTCGGATGCTATTGGTATTTCAATAACTGAAGTTGTAATTGAACATATCAATGTCTGAAGCCTTGATTTGAAAACATTGATATTTTCTGCTGTCACAGTTTTCATATGTTCGTAACACTAGCTGGGAAGAAGTTTTTGCGAATACCATTTTCAGGTTGCTGTTTAAGCCCATGATCAACTTATAACAATATGGTATCATATTGTTATGATAGGCTCAAACTATTCGATAATTTCATACTTAATATTATTACCGAAAAGAACCTGATATTTTTGTTTATACCAATACACAATATAACTATTGCCAATGCCAGACGCCACCGCTTTAGGGTGGGGGCATGGCCGGGACCTACGATTTTTCCCACCTGGCCCGGGCCTATTGCTAGCTCTGCCAGCTCTGCCAGCTCTGCCCGGCCCTGATCCCAGCAAGATCAAAGTAGCCAAATGTATCGTAACAGTACGATAGTTAAGTACGATGTAAAAGAAATACGGTAATACCTTGAATAGTGCGGTTTTGATTAGTGCGGGTGTTGATGTAGTACTGTTAAGGTATTTCTGTACAAATAAATGTAACTAAGTATAAGCTGGAAAAAAACATTAAAACATAATAAGACCTTGAACAATGCTGTTTTGAACAGTACGGAAAATTTGGGAACGAATTAACCGCACTAATCAAGGTATATCTGTATTCGAGTTTCCTTAAATGATGCCATAAAATATGATGCTTCGTTAACTTACGGTCGACTCATACATGAGGCATATTATAAAGGAATGATTTTCTAGCCAATAAATCAAGAATTGACCTATACACGAGGCATATAAATGAATGGGAGTCGACCTATCCACGAGGCAAGATTTTCAAAAGAGTTTCCATTGGGCGATTGACGCTACCTTGATCTTTGGGGCATGAAATCATTAATTTAATGATTTCATGGCCCAAATATCAAGGTAGCGTCAATCTCCCTGTGGAAACTCTTTTGAAAATCAGCATTCAAAATCCTGGCATTTAACTCGGCTCGATCACGGTGGGTGGGAAATGCGCAACAAATCTGCCAGAAACTAATTTGCCAGAAAACTCCAGTGGGGTTTTAAGGGATTTTTAGTATGTTATTCTATACACCATTAACTATCATTGATGGAAAAATTAGCTTGTTAAAATTAATTGTTTGGACCTAATGCTCCTGGACTATCAAGTAAGTAGCCAATGTTAAAACGTTTAGTTGCAGTAATAGTAGTTTAGTGCTGTCGAGGTAGTAGTAAGTTGAGTAGATATGCATTTAGTATTTACGAGGCTCAGATAAGTTTCACACAAAGTCAAAAATGTGGAGCGCCCAGTAAATGAGGATCGAACTTAATTCACTTGCAATGATTTGCTGCAGAAACCATCGCTTTACGACAGGAAGCCGTATAGTAATGATAATAGTTTAGAGGTAGTAGTAACCTGTGTTGTCACCAGGGCCGAGCAGAGCCGGCAGTAGACCCGGGGCAGATGGAGAAAAGTAGGCCGCCCCTCCCTATTTCAAACTGCACAAGTACTTTGGTAATCAGTGCTAAATACTTATGTATGGGTTGAGTATATATATATATGTACATTGTACATGTAGTGTATATGATGTACCACAGGGGCGGATCCGTCTTTCTAAAATAATGTTATGCTCCCCCATAGGTTTGAAAATTATGTATCCAAGATTGGCTAAAATTGCGTTTCAGGGCTACTGAAATTAAGTGTTGTCTAGAGGTCTATTTAAAACATGTTTCAAAAGTTCTGTATATGATCCAAACTTGGGGGGGGGGCTTTTAGTGGGGGTATGGTTCCCCAGGAAATTTGAAAATTATGTATCCAGGATTGACTAAAATTGTGTTTCAGTGCATATCAGCTACTGAAATCAAGATAAATACAAATTTTCGGAAAAATTCTAAGGGTCTTGAATGTTATGTGTTTAGACGAAAAGATTTAAAACTCGAAAAAAGCTCAGAAACAGTATAAATAAACATTTTCGGAAAAATTCTGAGGCTCTCCCCAAAGACCCTGGAAGATACCCCGGATCCGCCCTTGCTTACAAGTATATTATAATGACAATTGACATAGATGCTTTTTTGAACGATTTGCTGAGAATGCGAGTTGTTCTTAACGGTTTGTTTAGAAAATGAATTTCTCAAAGAAATATTTCTTTGTAGAAATTGAATAGACAGAAGTCACCATTGTAATGAATTTATAATGATGAATGATTTGTGAGAAATTAAATGATCATCTGACTATAGAAATAATGTAATGTTCGAAGTGTCTTTTGAATAGTAAACATGTATATATTTAGATACTGTTTTGATAATGCTGTAGTCAAATATAACAGAAATATACATGAAAGAGAAATACCAGCAAAACAGAAAGAAATATACGTATCTAATTATATACAAAAGAGATATCAATAATTGTCGAATTAAAGTAACTGTAAGCCCTGGGCTAGGGCAGAGTTTCTCAACGTAGGGTTCGCATAAAGATTATATGGATCGCGAAAAATTTTTAAATATAGCCAACCAAAATGTTCATGGCCAAATGCTTTTCAAAAAAGCCAGATTAGGTTATTAAATAGCAACACTGTGAAGTACGCGAGTAAATCAGTTGGGGGGGGGGTCCGCCAGGATGTTTTGACTTTTGATTTTTGGCTCTTGTAAAACATACACAATCCCTGTATTTTTTACCTAATAAATTATATTGCATTTCAGATGCTATTTTTATTTAAAATGTCTGATGCAATGATTATTTATTTTTCCTACGTTTTAACGGGAATTGACTAGTTAGTTGTTAAATAAAATTATACTGAACTTGAAATTCGGACGCTATTCTTCGTTAAATTTCTGATGCAAGACTTATCAAATCAAAAGGACGTAAGTCCGACTTTTTAAATATTTTTTGTTTTACAAATTAAGTCTTATTATTGATCACACATGTTGAATTATATTATAACAATACAATAATATGTTTCCTCTTACCTCTATTTGAGAAATTTCGCTTTTTTCAACTATGTTATTGTTGGCTGCATTTTTCGTGGCTTTTTTCTCAACGGGATTGTTGTCTAAGCAAGCTTTATACAAATTTTAGTCGAAATGAATGCAAATTGTGAAAACATACACATACACAGGCCATAAACATACACACACGCATGCACATACAAACATACTAGCTACACATATACCACATCCACATACGTCCTTTTTGCGCATACATACACGCATGTGAGTTCTGACATGAATGTCACTTTTCAACACACATTCACTTACGCTCACATGCCACATACACACACTTATGTACGCATACATAGATGCACACATACCACATACACGCATGTATGCAAGTGTATGTTTGTGGCATGCATGTGTGTATTTTGCATCACTTTCGTTTGTCGACTCTTCGCTGACAATGCGCTGACAGGCGGCCATACGCGTGTTCGTTTACAACATATGTGTCTACAGTTATCAGAAAGTGATCATCCGGTGAAGTATAACGAATTCTTTTTTTTTTAATTCTTTTTATTTGTCTGGGCAATATTGTTATATCATTTAAAATTCATGTATATATCTACCACTTCCTCGTCCCCTTGAGTCTACCATTCAAACAAATGTGAACAAGGTGTCTGGAGTATGCCCCCTCAAAATCGTAGGCCCAGGCCAAATGGCCCCCACAGCCCCCTTCCCCTCTGCATCCTACAGCTCCCTTTCCCCTCTGCACGACCCTGGCTGCCACAGCTGGGTTTCCCCACTCAGATTTGGCTTTTTCAATGACGTGCTGGGTTTCTGGGTTTTTATTGACATGATCCCGCAGGAGTTAGTTAAACTGAATATGCATACCAGAAAGCAACAATTTTCATGTAATGCACAGGAGAAACGTGAAAAGTATGTAGCTAGAAGATATAGAAATAAAGAAATATAAAGTCTTTTTTAAAGAGTTTTTACTTGTGAATTTTAAAAAATTCGTCAGCGGAAAAAAACAAAAATAAATAAATTCATAACAGGGGAAGAGAATTCATGTATTTACTTTCGGTGTTAGTAGTATCACGTTTCTGTGACGTAAGCAACATTCCAAAGCGGACCACAGAATTGAAGTAGTACTGCGTATATTGCAATGTAAGTATTAAATTAATGATTAGTTTAATTTTTATCGCAGTACACACGCTTAATTATTTACTTTGTAGTTCTTCTACGATCTAGGCTTTTTTTTTTTTTTAGCTCATCTGGGTTTTTTGGGTGGACGATCTCGGTTTTTTAATGTCAGGTGAATGACAACACTTGTAGTAATAGTAGTGTAGTGTTGGAGAAGTGGTAGTAGTTTTTGCGGAAGTCCATCATGCGTCTTTTAGTAAATTGCAAATTGGGGATTGAGTGTGTTAACAAATTATTTTTATTTAGGTAACAAGACAACGAAAGCAAAACAAAAAAAGAGAGAAAGTGGCCGAGTGCAAGGGTGAAGAGAGAGAGAGGTGGGAAGAATCAGATATAGATGAAGAAACGGAGAGGGTGGTATTCTTGTGTGGGTGGAGACGAGACGTGTGCGTGTGTGTTTACGTGTACGGTGTAATATATACCTTTACCCCCCCCCCCTTTAGCAAGCATTGCCAGCATCTTTCCTCGATATCGTCATCGTTTCTTCTTCTTGCACAGCAAAATTGAAATGATAGAATTTAAGAAGTAGTAGTAAAAAAGAAAGAAAATGAAAGTAAAAAAAGAAATGAAGATGGTGATTGTGGATGGAGACTCTCCCAGGGAGAGCAACAAAGAAATGCGAGGGAGAAAGAAGATACAATTAGATTTAAGCATAACTAACTACTAACTACCACTGCTTTAGTGCTTATTATTTTTTTTTTATTTATTTATTTATTTATGTATTTATTCGCTTATAGTGAGTGCAGCTCCCGAAAGAGACGGGTATCATCAACACTACTACTACTACTACTACTACTACTACTACTACTACTACTACTACTACTACTACTACTACTACTACTACTACTACTACTACTAATCAGTGCAATCTATATTTCTGGCCGCCTCCTCTTCATCATCATCACGTTTCACTGCTGCCACCACAATAGCAACCCTCAACAACAACATCAATTTAAAAAAAAGCTGAACAAATAACATTTAAACAGCAGTTGTTGTTATTGTCGGCTGTTGTTTTAGGCAAACCTAAAAACTCAAACCTTCGTAAAAACATGCCTAATAATCCATGATCGTCTTTTTTTAGAATCCAGTTTGGGGCTTTGAAACTCTCCCCTGCCAGTTCACTGGAGAGTCTCCAGCAATAACAGAGAAAACTAAGCAACCTGTCACCTGTTTTCTACTCGCACTTGGCCCTAAAAAACAAAACAAGACGGAGTACTGAGTACTAGGGACCCGTGACCGACAGACAGGATTAAACTTTTTTAAAAATTGAACAAAAACAAATTGAACAAAGAGCTTTGGCCTCAGAAGGAAACCAAAAACAATAAAGGTGGAGGCCCCGAAAACCCACAGAGATGAGTTCGGTCGGCCTTGGTACCCCGACAGGTACCTCGGCTGTTGACCCAAAACGCACGCGATCTTCGCACCATCACCACCATCATCACCATCAACACCAACACCACAGCAAACACGAAAACAATGAAAGGATTTCTCGGACTAATTCTACGACAAATAGTGGGAATCCGGCTACAAAATCATCGACTGGAAACACGAACGAAGGTAGCAAAGGCCAGAGAACAAACGTACGACGTAAGACTCGTAAGTAATTTGTTTAACTTATACTTCATTACGTAGCTAGCTAGATATATCAAGAGATGGGGGGGGCTCCTTGCGGCCCCCGCCCCCAACATTTAGATTCGATGAAAAATGAAAATTTGTAATAAATAGACATGCACTATAATTGTTAAAAAACCGACCTCAAAGGCTGAATTATTATTTATGCAATTCATGCATGTACAAATATATTATTGTCATTTTATGATGTCAGTAGAAATGCAGTAGGTGAGCTATTATTTATAAATCTTTTGGGGGTTCCCTTCCATTGTGGTGCGGGGGCGTTTTCAAGTAACCCCCTCCCCAGCTCTTCTATTCGGAATAATGGTAGCCCTGTTACCAGCGAATAATAATACAGTCTTTTTATATGGGAACTTTAAGTTGGGCTTAAATAAAACAATTGTACTGCACCATTATCCTTTATTGACTATAAGGTTCCAACTTTCGACCCCTCTCGCCCTCGGTGAGAAAACCTGATTACGGGGGCGGGGGGACCCCCTCCCCGCAGACGCCCATGTTGTTATGTTCTAATTTTCTGGGCCACGTTTAGTTTCGAAATATTTAACTGACTGCTACTGTAGAACTGCAGCAACAGAATCCTCATGTGAGAATGTGTAATCTCAGTCTGTTCATATCTATCTATCTATCTATCTATCTATCTATCTATCTATCTATCTATCTATCTAATCCAACTATCTATCTTTGTCTTTCTATCAGTCTGTTTCAGTCAATCATTTTTCATCGGCCAATTCCTATATGATTTTTCACCAGGCCCCAAACGTTGGTCTTCCATTAATTAATAAGGAAATATTTACCACTTATGTCCATTTCATTTCCCTCCATACCAAAAAGCACGACTACGAAGTCAGGAATAATGCTATCCATTCGAAAGAAAGTTAAATCTAAATTCAACTCAAGCTGAGCACCCCTCTTTGCGAGCGGTCAGTCTAGTACTTTAAAAATCTGATACAGCCACGTGACAAAAAACAGTTACAGGTATCCCCCGCTTTACGAAAGTTCGCTTTACACCATTTCGCTTTTACGACCTCAAGCTGTCATAGCTTTGAATTGTGCCTGTGAGCATCTGTGCTTCATTTCGATCCGTTAGCAAGTTGTATCTTGAGGTATCAAAAAGCCTAAGGGAGCTCTAAGGGAGTTACGCTTAGCGTAAAACTGGCAGACATAACAGAAGGTCATTTTGGGGGTGTGGGAACGCTCAAAATGTTTTCCCAATTGCTTCTTTGCTTTACGCCATTTCTGCTTTCGAAAGGTTTCATAGGAAAGCTCTACTTTCGTATTTCGGGGGAAACCTTTATTTACCTGTTCTTCCTTGCTATAGAATCGTTTACCTTCCAACAAAAATGGTGGATAGTCAAAAAAGTCGTTTGGTAAATATGGAAATTAAATACAGGAAAAAGAACGATCTATTTGTATAATACGCCACATGATTGGCAATATTTTCTGCCTGCAACATTTGGCAAGGGAGATAACTATTAAATGCTTATTACTGAGTAAACTCCCTTAATTATGATTTATTTTTTGCAAATGCTTAAAAAATCTGCGTTCATTCTGGTTGAACATAAATAAGGAAATGCAGAACAACAACGTTTTTGATGTTTTAAGTACAATGCAATTGCAAAATTATCTAAATAAAGTCGTCATTTTTTGACGGCATGGGTAAACAAGTGTTAATTTCTGATGGGGGTATATACATATATATCATCAGAAAGATAATTATATCAGCTTTCCAGCAGTGTATGTATCCCCTGGGCTTAAAAG
>VCCN01002377.1:208413-221560 GCA_006491835.1 Architeuthis dux
ATTTCCTGAGGTGACTGGGTTCACCTACATTTCCGCCCCAGGGGTCCGGAAACATAAATCATAACAATATATCGTTATACATATATTTATCCATGTGTGTGTGCGTGTGAAGATTGCATATTTGCTTGGTAATGAGTATCACAGTTATTCTTGCCACTTTCTATTTTGTGTTGTGTCGACACCTTTCTGCAAGATAAATAAAAAGAAGTTATCTTAATATATAAGAGACCAATTGCATCATAGATTAATGGAAATGTCTTCCCATGATGCTCTTGTAGATTTATTTGAAGTGATTGTGCTAACTGAACAGCATTTATGTGTTTTTTTCATTTGTTTTTCTTTTGGAATATGACTCTGGCCTTATGCCATGAGTGTTTGATGCTGCCTTTTTGAGTCATTCAGTCTCTGAAGATCTGATTGGAATCAGCAAAGTAAGACCAGAGGAGGGAGGCCCAGTAGTTCACCTACTGCATTTCTACTGACATTATACAATAACACAGTAGGTGCGATTGACAATGTAATCGGCGACCCAAGTCCAACATCCAGTCGGAGCTGTTTATGTTCACTTCGCACTAATACCCATAGGAAAGGCATCTCTTCTCCCCCTGGCTATGAGTAAAATAGTAGGACCGATTGGGTTCTCTAGCCTTGGGAAGGCAACCAGTCTAGGAGAAGGACAACTCTGATTCCAAACCAAGGAGTGGAGCCACTTAAGACAGTTTGATGCCCAATTTGATGGCCTTCTGGCAGCTCCTGCAACCAAGCTGATGCCAGACGTATCCCTCTCTGCTTTCTTTGGACTACATCAGCGAACCTGAGAGGGGGATTCTGACAACTGGGCATCCCAGGATCTGCATAATCTTCGCCCAGACATACACACTGGAAGGGACACTCCAGTGTCATTCCATTGTCTGTAAAGTCAAAATAGAGACCATTCATTCCCTTCATACAATAACAATGATATATTTGTAACTACATGAATTACAAAAATAATAATACAGCTTTTGGGGTTGTTTTTCGCCAATTAAGTGATAGTGCAAATTTTCCTTTTTCATCAAATCTCACTAAATGTTGCCCCTCAAGGAGTCAAGCCCCCTGTGCCCTCAGATTTCTAGCTATCTCTAGTTACACCATTGCCAATTACATCATAGATTAATGGAAATCTCTTCCCATGATGCTCTTGTAGATTTATTGACGTGATTGTGCTTACTGAACTGCATTTATGTGTTTTTGCGCTTGTTTTTCTTTGGGATTATGACTATGGCTTTACACCATAATTGGTTGATGCTGTCTGCCAGAGACACTCAGTCTCTTAAAATCAGTAAAGTAAGAACAAATCTCACAAAATGTTAGAGGGGGCCCCTCAAAGAGCCAATTTCCCTGCAGACCCCCCAAAACTCTAGCTACGTCACTAATCCGAATCATCAAAGTGAGAAGGTACAGATAAAGAAAATGGGACAAATTCTTGGAAATCACTTGTCTGATTTTTTGAAGATTTTTTTCTCCATCTTTTATTTTTTGTTGTTATGTAATATATTTTTTTTCTCCCAACTTTCTTTTATTTTCCTTCTTCTTTCCTTCTTCTCCATGTGTTTTTCTTCATCATTTTTCTTTCTTTCTTTCTTTTATTCTTTCTTTTTTTTATTCTTCAATATTTTTTCTCAGCTTTTTTTAGATTATTCCAAAGCTACAAAATTTATGATTATATTATAATGAAGCTTTGCTTGTGCCGTCACAGACTCTTTGGATATAATGGGTCCAAATTTAGGATGCAGATGACGATTGGAAAAGAATGGAAGGCAGGGAGGATGATGGGAAATGAATAAAAGTAAGGCAAGGTTATAATTAGGGCTACACATTTGTCAGGTTTCTCTTTCAACATCTGCTACAAATACAAGAATTCCTGCATGCATGTGTTTCTGCTATTGTGTACTTTTGTTGTTCTTCAAATCAGCTGTAAACCAGGCAGTTTAGCGGAATTGGCACTCAACCAGCAGCAATCACAGGAACCATTTTTGTAGGCTTGAATACTGTGAACACGTCAATATTCTTGTAAACAAGACAAGATTTTATCACAGAATGTGACGGTTTGGTGGTTAAGCGCTGGAACCAAAATCACAGCTCTAGGAATTCCTTCATTTAAAATGAGTTGAAGTTACGATTTTGATAAACAAGTTTTTCATCACAGAGTCTGATGAAGGGAATTTCTGAGGAGGAGGAGGAGTTGTTGTTGTCGTCGTCGTCGTCGATGACGACGACGACGACGACGACGACGACAATAACAATAACAATAACGATAACAATAACAAAAATAATAATAATTTTTTTTTCATCCTGTAGAGCTGGGTCTGAAGTATGGTGCTGGGGCGCTATAGGGGACTCTTCATTTAATCGACAGCACTTTTCATAGTATGTGGGCTGTTTCGAGTAGGTTGATCTTTTGGACTACATGGATGTTAATGTTACCTGGGATATGGTTGATGAACTATTATGTTCCCTTATTCACGAGTCTTAAGCTCCGATGACCACTGGTGTTATGGTTGTTTTCATGTCCCACATCCTGTTGATCTCGATATCCAGTTGTTTGTACATTTTCTCAGTCATTTTCTGTCAGATGGTATTGCTATGTTGATGAGCATGCACCTCTTTTCTTTTCTGTCCTTGATAACAATGTCGGGTCTATTCACTCTTATTTCTCTGTCAGTTTGGACGGGCATGTCCCAGAAGATGGTGACTTCGTCGTTCTAAGTGACAGTGTTCGGTTAGTGCTCATACCATCTTTCAGGTGTTTTGATTCTGTATTTCCTACAGATCTTCCAGTGTAGGTATGCTGCTGCCTTGTTGTGCCTGTGGATGTACTCGGTCTTTGCTAGTTTCGGACAGCCTGAGACGATGTGCTCGACCGTTTCCTCATACTTTCCACAGATTCTGCATTGTGGTCGTGTGCAGCGATGATCAGGCCCCCAGTTTTTGCTTTCAGTTCGGTGCTCCTCAGCCACTGGTGTGTCGTTTGTTGGTTTATGTCTTCCTCTTTCACCCTTCTTGGGTACTTCCCATGCATTCTTTTTTTCGCCCATGTTTTTGCAGTTGTTGTTGGCCATGTTGTTTTGCCTTCTGCTTTACTCTTTTTCTATTGGTGGGGTTTCGGGGACATCAAGTTTTCTATTTTTTCTTACTGCTTTTGTATGAAACAAAAAACAACAGGATTATCATGAAAAGTGCTTGAGTCGAAAAATTATAAGTATATGCTGCTAACAAGGGTGGGTGGATTGTAGCAATGTGATGAAGATGAAGCTTTCGGCTCAGATCTTTGACGCTCGTCCGTAATGGTCGATTCCGGAACTCAGAAACTAGCCAACTCTAAAACGGAGGAAAATCACAGATATTTATGTGATCCCCTTGGGGAAGGTGTGGGGGGAAGTGTTTTGAAAAGTAAAACCAGCTTCCATTATCAAGAGCAAATCAGATGCTGACTACACACCCCTGGCCCCACAAAAAGGGGAGGTACTTAATTCCAGCTGCCAATAAGAAAGCATGCCACTCACGCATTGTATTGGAGTGGAAAAGTTTTCATTCTGTCTTCGGGAACACAGCCTATTTTGACTATCGTCTGATCCCAGAGGTCAAGGAACATTGGTCCAGGTGTTTTTGCCTGGCCTGGGAATTCAGATTTTGTCTGGTCATTGGTAAAACTGAATTACAATTCCGTTTCTTAAATCTGTGAATGAATGGCTTGTCTTCGCGAACAAAGATTGTGGGGATGGTTTTCCACAGCATTTGGATGTATAGAATGTGTGGAGTAAACCTCCAGCCCCGAGCAGTGTAGTTTTAAGGTGAAATGCGACTTGCCCAGGGTCAATCCCACCCTTTAAACTAATGGTTTGCATCTCATGGGCCACCGGAGTGGCGTGAATAGGAGCAGAGCCCATAGGCTGTAGGTTTGACAGGAGTGTCCTTCTCCTGACAGATGCCCGAGCTAGCTATGGGGGTCTGTTTCCCCCTTGCTGGAATGTTCCGACAGTAAGGCTGAACTGGTTAGACAGAACGTGAACAACTACAGAGTTCTACCGGCCCTTTGAAGGAGAATCAGGACAGAACGGCTTCCTGTTACTTTGATCACAAATGTTCATGATAGTGCGGCTGTCTGCAACTGTAGCCGCAGATCCTCATGACATTACGGCTGTCTGCAACTTTAAGTACAGTCCTACATTGAGCAGATGTGCACTGAATATGGGGTTCAGCTGACTCCGTCAGAGCAACAACCAAAAAGAAGATAAATCCACGTCTACTTATTATTTACTTAAGAGACAGTCAGATATTGGTAGCATTAAAACCACTGGCTAATAGTGTTGGGAATATTTTATGAAGAATAGATGTTTCCACTTATCTTGTAGCTGCTAACAGGTTGGTTGGGGTTTCAGATACCTTTGGAGACGGCATTAACCTTTTAGATGACCCCTGGATGAAGCTACTATCCTACCATTCAACTTGTCACCCTTCACTACCCTAAGCACATTTTCATTTGTTTTTTTTTAAATAAGC
This sequence comes from Architeuthis dux, assembly GCA_006491835.1. NCBI lineage: Eukaryota > Metazoa > Mollusca > Cephalopoda > Oegopsida > Architeuthidae > Architeuthis > Architeuthis dux. The sequence goes on from VCCN01002377.1 coordinate 212,956, forward strand.
AGGCATTAGATTTCGTTTCTTGGTTCCACAAATAAAGCCAGGAAGGTAATGAACAATATATATATATATATATATATTCCCCAAAACCTCAAAGACATGATAGGTAGCAACATCATAATCAACAACAGAGTTATTAAAAAATCACCTACAATAACACCTGTCAAATTGTGTCAGCCTTGCAACGGGAAGAACAATTTATGCTGTGACCACCTATTATTCACAAATACATTCACTAGTGCCATAACTAAGAAGACTTTTAAGATTTACCATAATTCAAACCGCAAAAGCAGAAATGTCATTTACCTCCTAGAATACACCCTCTACAATATACAATACATAGGGAAGGCCGAATCACAATTTAAGATTAGACTTAACAAGTATAAACATAGAATAAAAACATTAAACCACAATAAGCTACTACCGGTCGAACAACACTTTTGCTTAGCAGGCCATGTTTTCAATAGAGATGCTAAATTTATTATCATAGAAAAATTGGAGAAATACATACCCAACAAAAACACAGCAGTATTGAAAGCTCATGAAGACAGGTGGATAGTACACCTGAGATCCTATCATCTAAAGGGCTCAACAGTAAATTAAACCACCCGAACAATACCTAATTCTACACTACAATTTGAAAAATAACACATTGAACTACACCAGCAACCCTAAATATAAATATACTCAAATACAATGTTTTTATAACTATACACGAACACAACCACCCTATAATTTCCATATATATGAAAAAATCCCAACAAAATCATTCTCCAACACTCCACCGAACCAACTGAATTGACACCTAACTATTGACGATTAAGTTTCAGTATACAAACCCAAGTGGGTCTAATCCAAGATTAAGACCAAAAATAATAAGACTACTAAATATTCTAAAAAAAGTGAAAATAATGGATAATCCATCGCCCTAAAAAAATGAGAAAGACATCAAATCAATGTACACAACCAGTCAACCCTAGACAGGAATGTCTTCAAATGCACAAACAATTTTTGTTATACCATTGATTAAGAAAATCAAAAAAGATGTCAAATAACTGTTATCAGTGAATGTCACCAACTATTCCCAGTCAGGGGAAATAGTTCTAACAACACCCACACACCAGAAGGCCACTATAAAAATTAACTCCAACAAACTTTTTCTCTCACTCTACACCATGTGCTGAAGAAGGCAAGAGTTGCCAAAACTATAGTACACAGTGCATAGTGTAAAATCAAAGACAAAACAAGAGTGTATCTGTTTTTTTCATTTTATTAATTTGTTGGTTAAATATGTATATTGCGAACATGCTTCACACTAACTTCCATCATCAGCGCTGAACAAAACCACCACCATCCCGCTTGTAATATACCTGCCCCGATCCCCCTCACCAATGCACTGTCCATATATGTATGTACGTAGAGAGAAAAATATATATATATAATCTAGTTATATATATTGTCAAATCCACATACAGCGCTGTTTCGTCGTCTCATCAGTGTGGCTACTGACTATAAGTGCCTTGGTGCCCCGATTATATATACACACATATATGAGGGTGGATCAATAAGTCTGAAACCTAACACATTGCTTTGATTAATTTTTCTATTTTACTCTTTTGTCAATTCTAGTGCTAAAAAGCTACGACTCAAATATAAATGAAAAATGCCAGATCACATATTACTTTCTTGATTTTGTTGTTTAAAATATTTATTTTTTACATATTTTTACGTTATTAACTTTTTCCAATTGGACACCACCCGGCTGAAAATACTGGATCCACCCCTGCACACCAACAAAGAACAAAGAAAATAGCACAAAGATCTCTACAAATAGTTTTTGTGAAAAGATGACATTTATTAACAATTCCTTCCAAACAAACACTATTCATTCACAGGTTGCAGAGAGATTATTGTGTTGTATGGAAGGTATTGTTTCCTATTATGACACATGTGATGAGTGAGTGTCATCTGAAAAGAGACGTGTATTGGAGAGCCATTGGATCGTATTGGCTGCAGTTAATTTATGACTTCTGAAGATGGGGTTGTCTTTCATTTCTGTTATATCCATTCTGATGGGCACTGTTCAGGTTTCTTGGTTGATAAATTGGTGAAGCCATATCCAGATATTAACGAAATGACAGTAATTCTTTGCATCATGGGGCACCACACACACACATATGCACAACGCACATGCATACACACATATACATACACAACACACATGCATACACACATATACACACACGCACACACACATAAATGCATCCATACACAAAAAATATATACACGCACACATATATATATGCACTCATATATATACATTTACGAGGATGGTTCAATAAGTTTGTAGCCTGACACATAGTTTTTAGCTGGATTTTGATCTTACATTTTCACTGTATAATGTTCAATCTGAATTAAGTGCATTGACAAGGATGGAGATTATTTTGAAAGATAAATATTTGTTGTGTAAAATAAATGCTTTTTTCATTATATATGATATGCTCGGACTATTTTCCTCGTCTATGTGTTCATTTGTTCACAACGTTTCGGCCGTGTAACCTCCGGCCTTTGTGGGGTGTTCCTGGTTCTAAAATGTGGAATCACTGTTTAAGAAATGCTTTTTTCATCTTTAACCTGTGGACTTATTGATGTACCTACATGCACACATATACATATGAACTTATATATACACACATGTATACACCATCATCATTGTAAGGTTTGTATAATGACAGATGTTAACAGATTAAAAATGCAAACAGAAGACGCACTCACAGATCCTTTATTGATACATAACATTGCATATAATATCTTCTGTAATGATTTCTGTCAATGTTGACCTTCCAACGTATTTCACAAAAGACTGCAGCCTTAATCCCAATGCTGTTTCCTCGGTCTCTCTACAGGCTACTGTAATCTGGCTACTTCAGATCCATCGTCTGGCGTCCTCAAAATACTGTTTGGCTGCTTTAATATTATTGACCTCCATGGTCACTGTGGAAATAGGAAATATTTTGGGTTTCCAACTTCCCGATTTTTGAAATCAGGGATCATAAGTCGACATATCGACAGCAATGTCTTGCGGCTTTTGAAAAGTTCATATTTGTGTATCTCTGAGTGGACGACCTTTAACTCCTTGTTTAGGAAATTCTGACACTGTTTTGGAGATTTGTGTTAAACCAGATCTCACCTGGTTTTCAAATTTTTCCATTTTCTGACAAGTTTTGTGTTTTTGTTGTCAGCTCTGTGTTCCTTGTCGTTTTTGTCTTCTTGTTTCAGTACTAGTTCCTCAGAAGCATCCAATTTTGTAATAACATCACTGGGGGTGGCTTTTTCGTTTTGTTATTTTTAATAACTGTTTCAGAAATCTGAACTTTTTTTTATCCAACAGACGTTCAGTGTTTTTAACATATCACTCACTGATTTCTTCAACAATAATAAACTTTTCACCAATATTTTGAGAAAAGAATTCGTTATTACCTTCCACTGCACAAGGAGATTCGTTATTGTTAATGACCGATTCAAGGATTTTTTCTTCTGTTTCAAGTTCGTCAATTCCGGACTCTGCAAGTTGTTAATTTAAAAATCTGTTTTTGTAGTGTTTGATGATCAACCTTTAAACGTTCTAACTCGTTAAAAACTTCAGAATATTTGGTCTTCCACTGTTGCACATCGTACTGATACATCTGCTCGCATGTATCCTGCTCTGATTTTAATAAGGTGATCAATTCTTCATATTCGGAATGTTTATTTTTCAAATCCGTTTTGAGTCTCGCCACCTCTTCAGTAAGTTCCAAGAAAGAACTTTCCTCGACTTTAATTTCTGACTCGTTGTTTACATCAATCGTAGATACGGATTTATTTTTCTTCCGTTTTTCTGCTTCGTTTTTGCATCGATGTATTTTTTTGTTCGGAAGTCATTTCTTCATTATTTTTCACGTTTGTAGTAGCATCACTGCTCACTTCAAAAGGTTTGTCTAACGTTTGATATAAAAGAAATAAGCCATGTTCCGTATTTAAACCAGTAAGATGGTCCAAATCCAAAATGAAAAGAAAACAGTCGGTGCTAGTTTCGTAATATTCGATTTTGCTAGACCATTCAGCTATTTCTTTTCGCCACTTACTATAATTCTCTGGCGAAAATGTTGGTAATTCCATTTCAACATCAATGTGGCCATCTTCGGTCATATTTGTTTTTGGGGTTTTTTTTGTCTCCGGAAATATCACCGTTAATCTGTTCAGTATTTTATGTTTTAAAATCGTCTGTCATTTTGTTTTTCATCTACGCTCTGCTATCAATATAAGGTTGGTATAATGAGAGATGTTAACAGATTAATCACTTTCAACATCTTTTGTGAAGTTAAAATATATGTGTGATTAGCACATTTTTGTAATCTCTTTGTAATTTGTGTCTTTATAAAATAGTTTTTAGATTTAAAACATTCTTTTTGAAACACCTTGTAAATCTGAGTTTTAAAATATGTGTTTGTATTAGAGGCCATGCATTTTTACTGTATTTTTTACCATAAAATAAGGTAATTGTGGTGAAGTGCCTACTCATGATGTAACACTCAATAAAGATGCAATTATGAGGAACAAAGGGTTTGTTGTGCTTGTAATCTCTTGAATAAGTTTCTAGTGCATCAACAAGATGGTACTGCATTCTTGTGGTCCAGTTCAGAATGCAGCTTCTGTGGCATTTAGTTAGGAGGAAAATGTAGCATCTAAAAGTTGCATTAACATCCCGTTTTAAATTTTAACCATAATTATGATTATATTTTAAGTGGGCTAGGAGTTGATTGCTTAGTGGCTGTGAAGTAAAGGTGTGGAGGGGGTAGGTGTTGATTGCTTAGTGGCAGTAAAGTAAAGGTGTTGATGTGTTGATTGCTTATTGGCTGTGGAGTAAAGGTGTGGAGGGGCTAGGTGTTGATTGCTTATTGACTGTAGAATAGAGGTGTGGAGGGAGGTAAGTGTTGATTGCTTATTAACGGTGTGGAGGGAGTTAGGTGTTGATTTCTTGTTGGCTGTAGAGTAAAGGTGTTGATTGCTTATTGACTGTAGAGTAAAGGTGTGGAGGGAGGTAAGTGTTGATTGCTTATTAACGGTGTGGAGGGAGTTAGGTGTTGATTGCTTGTTGGCTGTAAAGTAAAGGTGTTGATTGCTTGTTGGCTGTAGAGTAAAGGTGTGGAGGGGGCTAGGAGGTGATTGCTTATTGACTGTAGAGTAAAGGTGTGGAGGGAGTTAGGTGTTGATTGCTTGTTGGCTGTAGAGTAAATATGTTGATTGCTTGTTGGCTGTAGAGTAAAGGTGTGGAGGGGACTAGGAGGTGATTTCTTATTGGCTGTATAGTAAAGCTGTTGAGGGAGGTTGGTGTTGATTGCTTGTTGGCTGTAGAGTAAAGGTGTGGAGGAAGTTATGTGTTGATTGCTTGTTGGCTGTAGAGTAAAGATGTTGATTGCTTGTTGGCTGTAGAGTAAATGTGTGGAGGGGGCTAGGAGGTGATTGCTTATTGGCTGTATAGTAAAGCTGTTGAGGGAGGTTGGTGTTGATTGCTTATTGGCTATAAAGTAATGGTGTGGGGGGAGGTACGTGTGGGTTGCTTGTTGGATGTAAAGTAAGGTGTGGAGGTGTTGAATGCTTATTGGCTGTAGATTAAAGGTGTGGAGGGAAGTAGGTGTTGATTGCTTATTGGCTGTAGAGTAAAAGTGTGGAGTGAGGTAGATAAAAGAAGCTAACCGTTTTGCAAACACTTTGTGAAGTGAGTAATGTTGATTATTCTTGCTTTCTGTCTTGGGGGTTGTCTCAGAGTTTTTCTCGTTCTGTTGGGTGGGGGGGTCGTAATGAACCAAAAAATAAATGATCAACACAGGTTGTTGACTACTATACAACTATGAAGTTGAAACAGCAATAATTCCTTCAAATATTTGGCTCCTTTTCTTGCAAGGAATATATATTGTTTATTCTTTTGTATATATATATATATATATATATATATATATATATATATATATATATATATATATATGTGTGTGTGTGTATTTGTGTGTAAAGGGATGGATATAATGGAAATCCTTCATCTTGGAACCTCAGAGCAGATAAAAGAAAAGGCAGGAGGGCAAGGTATCACTTAATAGATCCAATCTGAGGGAAGAATGTGGCAGTTAAAGAGTTAAAAGCCCCATGATGAGCAATCTGCATTCAAGACAAGAAAGTTGAACCCCCCTCCCCTCTCTCAGAATACTTCCTCATCAACAATTACCCGAAATTTGATGCTTGAGATACAGAGGTCGGGGTGAATTCTTACATTTCTACAACATTCAGGGATTGTACAATTATCGAATTTCATTTTTCTTTCAAAGAAGTACAAAGAAAAGAAGTACAAAGAAGTACCAACAACAAACCCATTAAGACAAAATGTGTTTGGTTTCAATTCCAGAATTATTGATTTGTTCTTTGTCCTGTTTATTTTTCTTTCTTTTTCTTGTCTTCTCTTCATCAAACGATGCCACAAGCTCTTACTCCATGATGAGCAGGAATCGTTATTTTATTTTTTGTTTGGTAGCTTTTTTTTTTGCCTTGGAAATATCTATTGCTTTTGTTTTGTTGGTTTTCGAATTGTTTAAGATTTCTGACTAATGGTTATTTTGTTGACCAGGTCTTAGCAAATTATTCCATATGATAGAATGGAAAAGGTTTTTTTCATACCTGCAATCTCATCCTAATTGCTAGGATGTCGTCAGTAAGCACCACTCAGCAACATTTCCTTTGCCTGTCTTCTCAAACAATCATCATCATCAGCCTTTTAGCATCTGTCGTTAGACATCCGAGCGCCAAACTCAAACAACAAAAAACAAACCTAGAGAGCCTTTTTTTAATGTTAAATGTAGCCCCCATTATTCCAAACGATTTCAACGAAGCGATACAATTTAATTTTTTAAAAAGTAATATAAGTGACTAATTCAAGCTTTTTAGATATGATAAATGGGAGCAGTTAAAAAATATCCCTTCCATCGCTAGGTTGGATTTACATACGATGAATGAGAGCTTTTCGTAGCCCTTTTACTGGTCGATATTCTTACACCTATATAGCACCACTCTGTGAATCTTTTCACGAATAAACTAAAATGTAACAACGATTCCTCTTAAAATCAAATAACATTTTTTGTATTTAGTGTTTATTAACCATATATGTGGTTACAATAAAGACTTTTTCATACATTTCTACTGCAAATTTGTTTCATTTGTGATACTTTTCAAAGCACTAATTGCTACACAACCATAGGTAGGTACTACATAGTAGGTATCGCCTTGGACACAACCCAACTCTGCATTCCTTACACCATGTACCAATTATGGTGCCTTTGTAACCAGCTTGTTTTGGCTTGGCACAATATAGGATCCTCTGGGATTTTACTGATGAAATGCCTAGCAGATTTTCTTGCTAATGGATCACCAATACTGGGCCTGCATAACCCTTTGCGCGGTTCCTCATACCTGCCAATAAGTCTTTCTATGAGTAATATGATGAATTTCAAATGAGTCAAAGGAGTTCCCTGTAAGTTTGGATTCTTCTTGTATGGGATATAGGCATTTGTTAGGGTCCTATCACAAGTGAAACATAACCTTTCTCCAACATTTTCTACTTCTAAGCTCACAAGCATACTGATCAGTCATCTGATCTGATTTATCCACACCACCCATACCAGCATTGTAAGCAATAACAACATTGGGAATATTCTTCTTTACTTTCTTGTAATTTTGCTCAACTGTACCAGCATTAGCAACAGTGGACAATAGTCTCACCTGTTTTCTGTCAAACCAGTTTACTGCTAAGAGCTGCCCTTTACGCTAGCAAACCAAATCACCCGTCTGTTTCAGTGTTTGCTTGATAGCATCAGGTAGTCCCACACGGTTTAACCAGACTGTACCAGTGACATAGATTTCCTTACTGAGCATGTAGTCCGGGGGCCAGCAGGGGCTACCATGCACCCCCCCCCATGATTCTACATTTAGGGTACCAAAAGATGTTCCCAAGAAAAAAGTTGGGAAGAACTACCTCATTTGCATAAAACAAAATGGCCGCCAGCATACACCAAAAAACAGAATTTCATATCTCGTCTCCCAGTTGAGATATCTGATTACTTTAAAAGACTAAATCATGGGTTTCAGACATGAGGAATTCAAAAATCCACTTTAATTTATAGGTATTTCAGGATTTTACAAGGAAATGTCAAGTATACTTTATAGGCAAAATTGTGGATTTAATTCATGAAGGAGATATAATACATATATATATATTCCAACGATGGAAGGAGAATTTCCACAGCTTTCCAACGGTGTATCTTGTCAATTTGTATCTATTGGGCTTAAAAAGTTACAGCCGAAAACGCGAAGCTCAGTATTCAGCATCTTACGAGAAAAAGAATGTCCAAATTCTATGGATCGTAGAGTTAGTTTTTGATGGACGTATATACATGTATATATCATTAGAAAGGAAATTCTATCAGCTTCCCAACCAATTTGTATCTGTTGGGATGCTGAGTACTTAGCATCACGTTTTGGACTGTGTACTCAGCATTTTACGAAGAAAACTTCAAGTACACAGTCC